>QKWP01001631.1:0-81140 GCA_003550325.1 Gigaspora rosea
TTCTCTATTTGAGAACATTCAATAAATTCTTTTAATATTAAAAAAATTTTAATTTTTTTATATAAAGAATATTAAAATTTTACTAAGAACATTAAGAAATTAAAAATGATTTTTTTGAGAACATAAAATCAAATTTGAATTTTAAACATTATACATACCTCCATGCTTCTACTTCTTATTGGCTAGTAAGTTTTATCTGCCCTTGCAAGATTCATTTCGATCCCCAATACTCATATTCAACCTTCTTTCTAACCTTTACCGATCCCTCCCAAACTACCAAACCAGTTAGTCTAGAAGGATTGGTTGGGCTGGCTTTATGCGCCTGATTGACTTCCTTGTCTTAGTAACTAATTTTAAAACATAGATCCTTTTCCTCTGGTATGACTTTGGCAGCCAGATTGTGACTCCTATTGCTATAGGGTCTCTTTTGTCCAGTTCTTTACTCTCTAGCCGGAATTCTGGTCTTCTGTAGTACCATTGAAGAATTTTCTTTACTTCCATGCTCGGGACTTGCCAACTGAGTTTCAATTGTTCTGGTTCCTTGAATTTGTCTATGTAAACTTGCAAAATGCGCTGATACTCCTATTCAAAATGGTGATACCAAAGTTAGAGGTAATATACTCAACCGATTGATGAACAAATGTTACTATAACTAGTACCCTAGCCATGGCAAAAAATAACATGCAGTCACGTGATGACGATCCCTTCCGACCCTACCGACCTACAACTTGATTAACGATCAATGCTATAAATTCTAGCCAATCAATTATCAGAAGTCAAAAAAAAAATTTCTTGTCACAGATCATAATTTAAAATGAAGTTTACATTTTCTATTTAACCATCAACCCATTTATACGTGCTTAATATAAACTCTACTCTATAACTAACCTCTAACCTTAACCCTAACCCTAAAAAATGCACCTCATAAAATTTATTTTTTTGAGATTTTGTATCATTTTAATCTGGATTTCATTTATGATCTCCCACAATTCTTAACAACAAAGGTTTATATTTGACGTATTCGAAATCTACAAAACTAATTTATTTTTTTATAGCTAGTAGCTAAATCGTTATACACAAATTGAATTTAACAGTAATGATAACGATTGTTTTACAATTATATAATTTCATGACTAGATAAGTAACGAATTATTCACTTTTATAACTAAAGGTTAAACGAATTTACACTAATCTACTTTAGAAATTAAGATAGAATGTCAAGACTCAAGTTACAAATACCGTTAAGTAAGGATCAAAGTAATCTTTTAAGAGAATCATTGCAACCAGAAAGAAAGCTTACTATTTTTTGGTCCCCAAGTTTTTTGCTGTGTGCGAGCATTTAGTTTTTCTTCACACTCTTCAATAGCTTTGGCGAAAGGCTTCAAAAGAGTATCGAAATTCTTTAGAAATTAATCATTGGTTTTTTCTTCTTCATACAACATTAATGCTGAATCAAAAATTTTATTATAGTAAGCTTGTTTTCAACATTATATTTTGTAAGTTGTTGGAGCTTGTGGATAGTTCTTTTGAGTTATCTATCATACTCAATCTATTTGCTTCCCAGGGGTCATTTTCTTGACAAATTGTTGGTGTTGTTATATCAGCATCAAAAGCGATTAAGGGGTAGTCATAACGACGTTTTGTTTTCTTAAATGTTGATAAAAAATGTTTTCCATTTTTTTTAGCAACTAAATGCTTACATAAAAGATAGGGACTATGCAGGTATGCTGGACAAGAACATGTCCAGTTAATTACATCAATATGATATCTTTCCTCCATACCAGGTTCAATATTAGTAGTAGCATGTTTGTCCCAGTCATTTTTAAAGGCTTGCCACCATGATGGAAAACTACGATTTGTATAATGCAAGGTTAATTTTAAGTCAAAGTCTGGTATTAATTGCTCAGCAAGAATCTGTGTAAGCCGGTCTAAGCGAGGTCTATTATAATTATATTTATATTTATATTTGATCACTCGCCAGTGACTCTCAGTAATCATTGTTGTCCGGGCTAATGGCATTGCTTGTGAATAAGCTGAACGAGCAAATAGCTTCCAATCCTTCTTGTTGTACCAGTTTACCCATAGGTAACCCCACAGCTTGGAAAGATTATTATCCCGGCAACATTGATATGTTTCTTGTGTACAAAGTCAGTATATTTGTACAGAATTAAAAAATGTATTTTTTGCAACTGGAATTAATAGATGCATATTTGCATGCCGTTTAACTATATTTACAATTTTTTTAATATGATCATCAGAACACAAACTTCCAGCTCTGTTATCTGGGAACCATGAAGGGTCAATAAAGTCAAACTGACGACAGGCCTCAGCTGCTTTTTCTTTTGAATAACCTGATAGTTTTGGCTTTTTATCTTTTAAGCGTCGGCTAATTGCATAATCTAGATGCCAATAGTATAGTTGAATATTTACTGTCCATGACCAAGCTTCTTCTACTGCAGATATTTCTCCTGCATCTTTATCAAGTAGGACAAAGGTTGAAAACAATCCCTCATTCCGGAGGCAATTAAAAAACTTACGCAGGGCTTGTACACGTGTATAAGTTATGTTTCTTAGATCATTATTATATAATTCTTCTGTTCCATCACACGTCAAAAAAAATAAATATGCTAATGGCATTCCATACCCTCCACAGTTAGCATTTACAACAAATAATTCAAACTGCTCTTGATTGGTTTTAAAGGTAGAATCTATAACAACTTCTTTTAAATTTTTAACACCAATGCGGTCTAATAGTGGTATAGTAAACCCAAGAGCTCTTACAAAACTATTCTCTACATAGTAGATAACTTTAAAGCCTTGCCGTTCTTCAAGATATTTTTTTGTTGATAAGAGCTAATTTGTTGAATGGAACATGTATATCTGCCTGCCAAAAATTGTTGCCCAATAATACACTTGTTTCTTTGTATGTATCTTTGCATCAATAAACCCATGTTGTTGAAGGCATCTATATATTTCAGTGCTCTGTAGGTGGTATTTGATATTGTCTCTAATCCAATCTTTTGCTACTGCTGGAAACTCAACCTGTCTATACTGTGGATGCTCGTGTGCTAATTGATGGTTACATTGAACAAGAGCACGTTGTTGCTGTGAATCAATAGTGACTATAGTATTTCCCATGCATGCATATCTATTTATCTGAGGACGGGCTTCACTTCTCCGTTTCACTGGCATATTTTCAGGTCTTTGCCATTGTCTGTCCTCACGCTGTGTGCATCCAAGATACACAATAGCACAACCAGTTAGCTTCTTCTTATTAGTGTTAAGATATATTTGCCGCACCTCCCAATAGTAACCGGACCCATATTCAAGTAGCAAAATGAGTATATTTGCAAATTGATAAAAACTTTTTTTAGCTGCTTCTAGATCTTGTGTACCTGGTTGGAATTCCTGATTTGGGAAAACACTTTCAACAAGGCTTGGATCTAACTCAATTTCAAAGTTTAATTTTACTGGTTCGCTTGAATCTTCTAAATCTCGAAACTGTTTAGCAATGAATTCTTGTACTTCATCCAAGGTATAAAGAAATCCAGTTGTATCATCACTTTCTTTAATTTTATCCAAATATTCCAAAGATTGCTCTAAAGAAATATCATCTTCTAATTCAAGATCTACAAGGTCAGAAATAGATCTGCTAAAATTAATATTTGTCTGAGCTACTGTAGTGCTAATGCTTGGCACTAGTGTATTCGAGCTAGTCTGAAGTTTTGTTTTTTTTCTTGTTAGCAAATCTACTTCTTTTCACACATTTTTAAGGCTAAGACGGCACTGGTTACAAGTTGAATTTTCATATTGTGGATTATCTCCACGTGAATCACAAAATTCTTCTTTCTTTCTTATACTACCACAACGTGAGCATGTTTTTATACTAGAACTTGTGTTAGAAATTTCAATGAAATTATTATCGCTCATTTTTCAAATTGGGTTTTTACGACTATATTGTGTTAAACTAATTTTTATTTTTTTTTAATAATTCACACTTGAGAATGTGAGGTTACTATTATTATAGTGAAAATATACTCTTTTTATAGAAGTATAGTAGTGAAAAAATACAGCCTATTATTTCGAAGAATTTACATAATTAGAAGAAGTTTGCTCATTCTATGAGGCTTTGTTATATTCAGTAATAATTTTTTTTATTCTACTTTATTAAATTTATATAAATTACTAATTTTTTAATTTTTTTCTTATATTCTATCTTTATAAATCATTCGAGTTTTCTACTACTGTGTTGTCAATTTCATGGTTGAGTCTTATACATAGCCACAATATTAACTTAATTGAGTATTATTAATGCTTTTGTGGATTATTATTAAATATTCAACCTTCACTTTGATTATTTACATATCAAGTACATTTAAATAATTGGCTTAGATTATGTCTTTATCTGAATAAGTGTAATTAATATTTTATTTGTTTTCTGTGGCACTATTACTAATCTAACGAATGCTCTAACCTAATGAATTTACTAATCTAACGAATTTACTAATTTAATGAAATTACTAATCTAATTAACTTACTAACCTTACAAATTTACTAATCTAACAAATTTACTAATCTAACAAATTTGACATTTATTTGGTTATATTCAAATTCAACAAGCTTAAAGTCACGGGTTTTGAAGCCATAATCTTACCTGGATAAGTATTATTAATGTTTCACTTTCTTTTTGTCAAACTATTATTAATTTAGCAAAATCTAACCTTATTTGGATTTTATTACCAGGCTATAGATCAAAATTTTACTTCAAGTAAGTATTATTAAATGCACTATCTTATTCTATTACCCATTAATAATCTAATAAAACTACTATTGGATTATATTGAAATTACTCATATTTAAAAACAATAGGTTTCATATTACAATCTTAGCTATATAAATTCTTGATTTATATTATTACCTGATAAGACTGACTAACCTTTATTTAGTTTATATTACTGGTTCTAGATTGCAATACTTCGCTTTACATTGACCCATTGCTAATATTGTAAATCAAATTTCTATTTGTTTGTTAGAAGTCTTGATCAATAAGGTTAAAGTTCGCTCAGTTTTACTAATCGAATAGTTGTTAGAAAATTCTGACCAAATATTCAATATTTATATAATCTATATTTATGAAAATTGTATTACAAATCAATTTATAGTCTGGTTTGAGCAAAAAATTTTACTAAATCTCTATTATATTAATAATTGAGTAAGTAACATTTATAGAGTGTGCATTTATAAGAAATGGTCTGAGAGCTATATATATTTTTAATTGAACTAGCTTATACAGCAATGCACTTGAATAGTATTTAGAATTTTATATAGTCTATGTATTATTAAACGAAATCAGCAAAGATAGAATTTATATTGCCCATGTAAAGAGTGTCTTTAAAGTGTATCTTTGCCAAAATATATTCATAGTGTATGATCTTTTTTAAATTATTATATAAGCTATGTTGAATTTTATTATTAAAATCAATTTTTATTCCAATTATTTTAATCAAGATATTAGTTTGGAGGAAAACTCAAATATACAATTGAATAAAAATGTAGTCATTCGGAAGTTTTTATAAAAATTTCTTAGATTGAAACCATATCAAAAGAATTGTGTATTTGTATTAATTTAGATTATAAATTATACTTATTTGTTGCTTTATTATAGATGATTATTTTAATATTTTCACTCAAAGTTTAGAAGAATTAGTATACTAATTCATATAGGATAACTTTCTTTTGGTTGATCAATCACTTACAATTGTATTTATATGGACCTTTTACGAATGTAACATTTCACAAGTAAAAAATAAAAACCAAACCCGTCACTATCTTTGATGAAATTCCAACAGTTACTATACCATATTTGTGCGTAATAACACGCAGATGCACGTTATTTCGGGACGATGCACGTTATTTCAAAACGTGCATACACAATATTTCGAATCATTTTGAAAATTCTGATCGCCATAAGAACTATGTTTTTGTTATGTAGTATATGTATATTTAGGGACATGTTATTTTGTGACAATTTTAAAAAAAATGGGCATTTTGAAATGTGCGTTATTACGCACAAATATGGTCCTAGAGGTACCTTACTTAGAATGTGAAATTTCTACGTATACTGTAACTATAAAACTATATGTATGCTAAAGCGTTAAATATAGCTAGGTTATTGAAAAAAATTAACAGTATAATTTTTTTAAAAGTAGATAAACTGATTTCTAAACTATGTTGACAAAGTTTTAAACTGTAAAAAATGTTAATATTTTATATATGTACATATATAAAGATTACTACAGGGCTCTCTAACGAGTCTTATAATAATGTATAATAAACTATAGTTCCTTAAATATTATATTAGTCAGTGTAAAAGTCGTAATAGACATTTAAAAAACATATATGTAGACTCTTTTTTTTCCTTATTTTTTTGTCAAATTGAAAAGCGATAAAGAATTAGCTTTATGAATATAATGTAACTCAATTGGTCGATTGTCACATGTGATCAACCTAATACTGATTTCCCGGGTCAGAAAGGATCGTCATCACATGACTGTATGTTATTTTTTGCCATGGCTAGGGTACCATACTATAACACATGCCTATTTTTCAATTCGACTCCAGTAGGATTTGAACTCTAGACCTGTTGCTTGTGGGGTGACAACCAGACAGCTTCTCTATGTCGCCACATATCGCCACACTTACTATTGCATATATTTATTCTTAATATATACACATATATATATAATTTTTTTATATTAAATCAATATCAATAGTTTTTTTTAACCTTTGGCAATCCTGCTTTTATTAACTAGAAAGAATGCATAATTTTGTACACAAAATTTTAGTTTATAGTAGCTGCTACCAAAATTCTTTCTTTTCTAATAAAAACTTACTTGTGCTACTTAATATCCGCTAAGTACAATCTGCCGCAATAACAATTTTTCCTACAGAGACATGCAACTCTCTGCACGTGCTCCTTCGTAATTACTGATTTGCTGTTATTAGCTTTGTCAAGATTGCCAATTTCCTTAAATCCTCCTCACCTAGCTTCAATAGTGGAATGATTTTAATCCAAAGACAAAAAGAAAAAAGATACAAGCAAGAAATTTAAAAAGTGTATAAAAAAAAGGTGAGAAACTACAAAACCTAAGCGAAGTACTATAAATGACAAAAAGAAAAGATGAAAGATAAAAAAGACAAAGAAAAAATACTAATCTATAACAAACATACATAAAAATGTGTAAACGTAAAAATTATATATACTGTATAGAAACTCTACCAAAGTATTATATGAAAACTATAAAGCAGAGAAATATATACTAAAAAAAACTACACATAAATTACAAAAGAAAAGAAATTTCTATGATATTACAGAAAAATCTCTGATATATCATTCATTGTTTACATTGCAGCGAAATGAGCACTCATGATGTCAACTCCAATTAGATATGTGCAATCCCAATTTGGAAGGCGTAAACACTGCTGATCTTCTAGAGGGATAAGCTAGATTTTCTACTTTTTGGCAAAATTTTGAAAAGACCAAGAGGAAGTACCGGAGGTACCAACTTGCAAAGAACTAAAAGAGTATATGCTATACAAAATATTATATTCAACCAAAAGTATGTTTCCTCAGATGTTTCTACTCCTTTTAACAAAAACTTTATAGTTTTTAGCTCTACTACTTCTTCTATAGTACCAGAGTCTTCTACTGAGGAGTCAAACCCAAAAGGAAAACTCTTTTTCAGCTCTATTTCAGTTATTTCAACATTTGATCTGGAGTTGCTTCAAGGTAAAGTTTTGTTGTGTATAAGATAATAATTGTATAGTTGTCATAGGTCAGTAGTTGTGAAAAAGTTGGTATGAGGGATCGTCCAATATAGCAATAGTAAGTAAGTTATGTACAAAATTTATATATTAAATTAGATAAAAACCACAAATATTAATTCAAATATTGTGTATTATTACAATAGCTAACAAGTTTATAACAAAATTTTTATAGCAAATTACAGTATAGTAAAAATTAAAATAGATGATTCCAAAACCAACCAATACAACTATATATTGTAATAGCAAGTTTTTGTTTTGTTTTTTATTTTAGTATAATGCATAGCTATAAAAAACATATATTTTCTCTACTATTAAGCAATTTATATAGCAAGTTTGCAACTTTTGCAACTTTTTTTTTTATATTTGTTCTATTATTTATTTAACTATGCTATTATTCTAACAGGCCAATCCTAATTAGTAATTGTTTTTTTAACAAGTTACACTATCCAGTATTTTGACTTAATAACTAACAATACTAATTATAAATATTTACTTATAAATTACAATATTGTTACATCTATATTAGGATATATTCAAATAGATATTTAAATTCTAATATTATATTCTTAAAGGATAGCAAAATAATTATTTGGTAGTTGCAGATATCAATTCAAATTTTCAAATTAAAATTTGAATCCCAATACTACTTTAACATTAGGCAATTAGTAAAACTACACCAATTTTTACTATAAAATTTTGATATTTAACTGTGAACTACTTTTTAAATTTGATTAGATAGTTGTTGCTCAAAGTTTTAAAAATTTTATTTTGGATAAACGGTATGAATAACAAATTTAAAGATATAAATAATTATTTAATTCAAAATACAGTCTTATCTATAACTTACAAAAAGAATTAATTAAACTATACTATCAAATTTTAAAATATAATTCTCAAAAATTATATTTTTATACTAATAATATACTTATATAAAATAACAACTTAAAATTATTATTAGCTAGATTTTAGAAAACTATTACCAAATCAAATTTTTAGTAGCTATTAAATATAAAAACTTAATTCTACAAAGAGCTAAATTAGATTTTATAAATACTTACTATTAATTATAGAAAATTATTATTTATACTCTTCTGTTTTTTTTTTATACTGTATTAAAGTTTTTAAATTGGGTAATAAGTCTTTTATTCAAGCCTGTAGATCATGAGGTTCTCTTTGGCACTCTGATATTTGTTACAAGATGAGGATACAACTAGGCACACATGCAACATTTGGTTGTTTAATTGATAATCCGCCAGTCAACTGATGCATGATCATAGTATAATGTGATACAAATTACTATGTAAATTACTTATAGACGAAATGCCACAATCACCCAAGGAAAAATATTTTTCTTACTAAGTTACTGAGTCATGTCGACTAATTAAAAGTTGTAGAGCTCGTTGAGACGCATCTAATGGTAGTTAGATCATCAAAATCGGCCCAGTAGATGCGAAGATAGTGTTTGTACTCGGATCGGGTACTATCCGTTTATTTGCAGATGATTCAGATATCCGGGTTACAATCATAGCTAACCGGATATGTATATCCGGATAATATCCCAGATAGTAAAAATCTGAATATCCGGGTTGGCTATCTGTTGGGCTATCCAGTTAGCTATCCGGGTAGGTTACCCAAGTTAAGTTATATAATCTAACTTGAGTAACTTTATGTTCATTATTTATTTATAAAAACACTGCAATAATGGTCAAAAATTCAGGAATTTGTCTAATACATTGTATCGTACTGCGTCTACTCTGCATACTTTGTTATACCGATTTTTCTGTCTTTAAACTTATATACAGTTGTCCCTCCCTATAGTCACACCCCATATAGTTACACCTCTATTTAAGCACCCGATTTTGCGTGACGGACTCAAACATAGTAAAAAACCTCATTATAGTCACAAATCGCTTATAATCACTATCACCATGAAAATTTGATTTTTTTAACAATTTTATTAATAAAAAACCTCATTATAGTCACCAATTTTTAAATAAATATGGATTATATAATCTGATTGGCCAATTTCCATATTCACGTATATTTAAAATTATCTATGAGAGTGATCCTATAAGCGAAATGTGGAGTGCTTCTATCTAAAACTTTTTTCTCTACTAAGTTAACGATATATATCCACTAATTGAAAGTTGTAGAGCTCGTCGAGACGCATCTAACAGTGGTTAGATCATCCAAATCGGCCTGGTGGATGGCAAGATATCGTTGAAAAATGATTGGCGACTAATAAAAATCCGTGATGGAGATTACATATGAAAATCACTATAGGCGAAATGTGGAGTGCTTCCATCTAAAACTTTTTTCTTACTAAGTTAATGATACATGCCCACTAATTAAAAGTTGTAGAGCTCGTCGAGGCGCACCTAATGGTGGTTAGATCATCCAAATCGACCCAGTGGATGGCGAGATAACGCCGAAAAACGATTGGCTGACTATATAAAATCTCTTATGTAAACAAATATTGTTTACATAGAGATTATATAGTCGGCCAATCGTTTTTCAACGATATCTCGCCATACACTCAGCCGATTTGGATGATCTAACCACCGTTAGATGCGTCTCGACGAGCTTTACAATTTCAATTAGTGGGCATGTATCATTAACTTAGTAAGAAAAAAAGTTTTAGATGGAAGCACGCCACATTTCGCCTATAGATGACCATAATGAGGTATTTTATTTATAGTCACACCTCTTTACAATCACCAAAATAGGGTGCGACGGACTTGGTGATTATAGAGAGGGACAACTGTATATTTATTTGATAACATAATTGACAATTCAGTAATTATCATAGAACCGTTACCTCATAATCCGAAATATTATATACTAGAAGAACTACAAAAATGGTGCAACAGTATTTTGATAAAGCATCCAAGCATTATTTTTGATTCTGAAAATTTTAACTCTCTTAATGAAAATGCATTGGTTTCACTTATTAAATGTGATGGTTTACAAATGGAAGAAGTAAAGATTTGGAATAATATTATAAAGTGGGAAATTGTGCAAAATCATGATTTGCCTTCTAATCCTGAAGATTGATACTCTGAAAAATTTTTACCTCATATCTGTTACTTTCAAATGTCTGCCAAAGATGTTGCAGATTATGTAGTACCATACTTAGTGTTCCTATGAACCTAAACTGAACTGAACTTAGATCAGGTTCAGGTTCAGGTTTAGGTTCAGTATTGAACCTGAACCTGAACATTTTTTAAAACATGTTCAGGTTTAGGTTCAGTATTGAACTTTTAGAGCTGGTTCAGGTTCAGTTCAGGTTCAGTTCATAAGTTCATGAACATGTTCAGGTTCAGTCTAGCATTCATATGAACTAGCGATTCTAGGTTTGGGTCCGGGTTTGTGTGGTCCAGACCAAACTCAAACTCTAAATTTTATTATTTAAAACTTTATACTAAACTCAAACTCAATCACAAGTTTGGTCGTGCTAGTCCAAATTTAGCAAACAAGTTTGAGTCTGAATAAAAATATAAGTATTTTTTTGATACTGGACAAGTTTACTTAGAGTGAAAAGTATAAATCAGTTAGTAAAATTTAGAGAATCATAGAAATTTGTATAATTTTATTAATAAAATTATACAAATTTCTATGATTCTCTAAATTTTACTAATTGATCCTAACTTCTTGCACTAAGTAAACTTGTTAAGCACCAAAAAATACATCAAATCGGCATATTTTATTTTACTTTTCTTAAAATTTGAAGAAAAGATGCTTAATTTTGGAAATTTTCATCAAAAATTCAAAATTAAGCATCTTTGACGCAAATTTTAAGGAAAATAAAATAAAATATACCGATATGATGTATTTTTTGGTGCTAAACAAGTTTACTTATATCAAGAAGTTATGATCAATTAGTAAAATTTAGAGAATCTTAGAAATTTGTATAATTTTATTAATAAAATTATACAAATTTCTATGATTCTCTAAATTTTACTAATTGTAACTTAGGTAAACATGTGCATATATTATGAACCTGAACATGTTCATGAACCTTGAACTGAACCTGAACTGAACTTTTTTTAAGTTCAGGTTCAGGTTCATGTTCAATAATTTTAAGTTCAGGTTCAGTTCAGTATTGAACTTTTAGAGCAGGTTCAGGTTCAGGTTCAGGTTCATTGAACCTGAACCTGAACCTCTATTGAACTGAACTGAACTTCGGAACCCTAACCATACTCCCAAATTCTTGAAAAAAGACTTTGGAAAGATCTGAATAAAAGTATTTTATCACCCAATCATAAAATTCAACAATTTTACCACCTCGAATTATTTTAAAATTACAAACTGAACCATTTTTTCAACCATTATTAATGAATAACATGCAGCTGAAATTGTATCTTGGATTGATAAAAATTCTGGTACATATAGTATAAAAATAACCCTTACTATTTATATTACTTTTTTGTGGGAGTAGAGATGGATTTACTCGTGAATCATTTTGGAATTTATGCAATATGAAAGCAAACACTGTTACAGTTATAAATATTAGAGTAGTGATAATATTGAAAGAATTTTTGGTAGTTATAATCCAGTTGCATGGAATAATAGTAAAAAGTTTTATGCTAACTACCAAGATAGTTTTATTTTTTCATTAAAAAATGATAAAGCCCAAAATTCTATTTTAAGTCATGTCACAAACCCAGCAAAGGCTAGTGTTTGTAGTCGATTTTGTGTTAGTCGATTTTATCGACTTAGCCGACTAGGTCAGCTGATTTTTCGAAAAATTGGCTTAGCCGATTTAATATAAATTTATATTAAAAAAATCATAACCAATAAAATTTTATGATTTATAATTAAGAATTTTATATTCGTATAATATATCCTATTTTTATATAGTGTAACATATCAGATTATGGGTGATTATCAACTGATAAATCAGTTATTTTTTTATTTTTGACAGTTGTCTCGTTAGTATTGTCGTTACTGGAGCTGTCGCTTAGAGCTATTGTTGTCGTTTTAGCTTCGTCGTTGGTGCCTAGGTGAATTGTGCATTGTCATCTACTTCGTTTTTGGTACTATGGTGAATTGTGTGTCGTTATCAGGTACATCGTTTAGGCACTATTAAGGCTATACTTTTTGTATTTTGGTAATATTGGTTTTGGCTGACAAAGTCGTCTTTGGTACTCTTAGTTTTGTTGCTTGACATATCACTACACGACAATATTGTCAAGATTGGCTTAGTTAGGCTTATTAATTTAAAGTTAAAGTGTTTGTTGGGTGTATGCTTTATTTGTTCTTTGTTTATTTTTTTGACTCATGAATGTGTTACTAACACTTGTTCTTTTTTTCTAGTATTGTTAGAATGTTTTTTCTTGGAATCTGTTGGGCATTCGTTTTGGAATATTGTTTTGTAGATTCATCATCTTGCTTTTTCTTTCTTGGACGCATTACTATGACTTTTTTTTGTTTCTAGTCTTTTAGGGCGTCTCTGGGCTTTCTTGGAAGTTGTTAAGTGTATGAGGTTGTATGACCTGTTGCGATTTCGTATTGGTATAGCCCAAAGTAATGTTAGAACCTGGGTTGGTTTTAGAGTTAGGGTCATAAGGTTAGGGTTAGTGTTAGAATAATTTTAATTTTAGTCTTTATGGTTAGGGTTAGAGGGGCTATTAATTTAAAATCGTTCTACATAATATAATAAAATTTTTGATATATAAGTAGTACGTAAATATTATATAATGTATAGTGGTATACTAGTGGTATATTAGTTGATCATATTAGTTAATAACGATTATGTGATGCCGTAGAGGGTAGCAGTAGCGTTAAATTACAATGGCAAGACCATCCCTAATCCTGATCTGTTTGACCTGGTTTGTAACAATTTTTAACCCAGGTCAGAACTACATACAGTACTGTACATATGTATCGATTTAAGGTTAATGAGTAATTGGCCAATCGTATCTATCTGTAATCACGTGATTATTGTTAACCAATTAGGATGATCGACTATAACTTAGCTGGCTAAGCCGATTTTTAAAAATTGACTTAGTCTAGTCGATAAATTTGTATCGACTACAAACACTAGCAGAGGCTATTTATATTAATAGTACTTATCGTGGTGTAGATTTTGGTAATGGTTATCTTGCTATGTTTATAGGCTTTAATCTCTTATTAGTTTAATACAGAAAAGAGAATCCGGTATATGCAAGAGGAAAGATAAGTAGAAATTTAATAAAATTACCAATTTCGGGTCTAGGCTAAATACTAATATAACCGAATTTAGCAGAAACATATGACAACATGCAGATATAAAACAGAGGAATGGCAGGGCAGCACGACAGCAGCCTTTCAAGAGACAAAGCAATTTCACACCCTATCCTACCCCCTCACGTAGAATTCTTCCATTTTGTACAGCTTAAACATCTTTTACGGCTGGCCTGCATTATGCAGGTAGGAAATCACCGGCCAAGATCATGGAACTTCAAAGCTTCTGTCTAACAGCTAGCCTGCATTTATGCAGGTGGAAACCACCGGCTAATGCCAATTATACATTAAATGCACTGATGTATGCTATTATATATCTCTGTCAATTATACATCAAATGCACTGATGTATTTCTCTTTCAATTATACAT
This sequence comes from Gigaspora rosea, assembly GCA_003550325.1. Taxonomy (NCBI): domain Eukaryota; kingdom Fungi; phylum Glomeromycota; class Glomeromycetes; order Diversisporales; family Gigasporaceae; genus Gigaspora; species Gigaspora rosea. The sequence continues at coordinate 14,423 of QKWP01001631.1, forward strand.
CAAACCTACTGATGTATGCTATATATCTCTTCAATTATACGTCAAACGCACTGATATATGCTATTAGGGTTCTCAATGGGCCGGGTTGGACTGGGTTCATCTAAACCCAAGCCCGGCCTGTAAAATTATAAACCTGGCCCAAGCCTGGCCCAATTCATTACGGGTTTGAAATATAAGCCCAAGCCCGGACTAACTTAGTCCAGCCCGACCCAATCCAACCCAAGCCTGGCCCAACCCAAGCCTGCCCAACCCAAGCCTGGCCCAACAAGCCTGGCCCAATCCATAATTTGCAAATAGTATTACTAATTAATTAATCATTAACAATCAATTAATTGTTCAATAAAATTATCATTAATTAGTTGGCAACTTGACAACTATCAATTTTTGATTTGAGACACTAAAATAATTATATTTTTCAAATAACTTAATTATTAAAATATATATTCTTGAATCTATTATATTATATTATGCTAAAAATTACATACACACTTTACCAAATTAACTAGAATATTATTTGGTTAATTTTTATTAGATATTTCAAGAATTATAAAAATAGCTAACTAAATTAAAAAAATTATAGTTTAAAAAGAAATAAAATTTTAATATCTAATTTAAATACAATAGGCCTATAACTAGTAAAAACTACATATTTTTAATGGGTATTGCCAGGTTTTATTGGGCCTTTTTATAAAACCCGAGCCCAGCCCATTATTTTGCAAGCCCAACCCAAGCCCGGCCAAATTAATCACGGGCTTAAAATTTGGGCCCAAGCCAGGCCCAGGCCCAGCCCAACCCACAAATTACCGGGTTTGGCCCAGCCTGTTGCAACCCCTATATGCTATATATCTCTTAATAAAGTTTGAATATCCAGCACTATTAGCGTTAGAATGCGTCCAACTATGATATTAAATGCATGTAGTTCTTTTCGATTAAATTAATTAATATAGCTCATGAATACTAAATAAAGTTCAATTGATTTTAGTGTTCTGACCTGGGTCATATGGGCAATGCAAAAAATTTTTTTTATTTTATACAATACTGACCCATGACCTGTTGGTCAGGTGACCCATACAGGTTGCCCGACCCGGGTCAGAACACTATTTGGGTACATCAGGTAGAATTTATATTCAGGTAACTACTCGGATATATCAGATAGAATTTTATATCCGGATATATCTGTTGATCATTCGGGTTATCCAAAAGGTTATCCGTTGGGTAACCCGGATAGCATATTTTTGATCAGGTACAATCACTATTCAATTCAATAACATGAAATAAAATGGTTCTTTAGGGCCCAATCCAAATTGGATAATATTTCTTCAAAAGTTATAAGTATGCAAGAAGTTTACAAGACAATTAGTATTACAAATAGGTAAAAAATAAAATTGCCTTGCAGGAGTAGCTGCTATCCCATAATCATGTTTGCAATAATAAAAAATAAAATTGCCTTGATAGTTGAATTAGCAATAATTAATATAGCTAGAATAATATAAGGTCTGTATCAATTAAAATTTGTTTTACATTAGTGGCAATGTATATTGCCTATTTGTAATATTAATTGTGCTTGTAAAGTTTCTTGTATACTTATAACTTTTGAACAATTTGTATTTTGAACAATTCAGATTAGATCTTAAACAAATCAAAAAAATAACAGATATATTGCAAAAAAATTTATTAAATTATTTATTGTCAGCAAAATCTTATTTCATTATATATTTCAAGCAATAATTCTATTTATTATTTTGCCATCACCCTTTTTATTAGATACACAACTTTAGTTTATCTTAAACCAATATTATTCACACCTATTCATATATATTTGATCTAAACCTATCTATGTCTACTTATTCAACAGTTAAATTAATTTATATACAAGATACAGTTAAAGAATTAAATAAAATCAAAGTTTGTATTTTTAGTAGCAAAACATTATGTTCATGAAAAGTACTTAAAAACATATAAATAAATTACCTGGATGATAATTGATTCAAGAAAACCAACAGACAACTAATTCAAGCAAACAACTAAATAAATGTCTAACCATAAGTCACTAGTAGAACTTAATTCTATTTGGGGGTTATTGAAACTAAAGTATAGTTGAGTATAAACATGAAAACAATAGTGAAACCTATTCTTATATACTTTTAAGATTGTCATTGTGTACTGCAAATAGTCCTGTGTTCTTACATGGCCTACTCATTAAAATTTAGGATCTAAATAAGATTCAGAAAACTAAGTCTTAGTGAATATAAATACAGAAATATTATAAATATAAAATTTCTAAGTGTAATAAGTGTACCAGTAATATTGTTTGTTCTGTGAATACCAAATTTTAATAGTAGAAATAAATCCTACTATATGCATAATTCTATTGGTTAATCAGAGTGTCAAATGACTAACTGTTGTTGCCAAATAACTGACTATTTATCTAATACACTCTATAATTTTTGAAGTACTAACGAAATTAGCCAATATGAAGTTCATTTATTATATAAATATTGATAAGGAAAAAAAACCCAAAAAATAAATTATCTGGTATTTCAAACTGGTTTAAATAGTCATAACCAATCACAAAGGAGTATGCTAGTTGTACTCAAACAATGGATATTGTAAATATTGGTGTCTGGACAACCTTTTTTCTGAGAAATTTAGAAAGTTACAATTGAAACCTATCAAAAAACCAAATTCAGATATATTTATATCTTCAATTAGGGGTCTTAATGGGTCGGGTTGGGTTGGGTTTGGGCCTGACCCGGGTCAGACCCACTTGGGTCAAAACCCGACCCGGGTCTGACCCGCCTCATATCAAACCTGACCCGGGTCTGACCCGCCTTATGCCAAACCCGACCCGGGTCTGACCTGCCTCATGTCAAACCTGACCCAGGTTTGACCTGACCCAACCCAACCCAGGTTAATAATGGGTGACGCAATGATTGCTTATTATATTACTATCTAAGGCTGTTTAAGTTGTTTTCCATTAATATTACCCCTCCCCCTTCCCCTTTGATGTCCTCTGGTAAAAATTAAAAATAAATAACTCTGTTCGGCCCTGTTTGAAACCAAACCAGTTTTTGTAGTCACATGATTTTTACTATAATATTTAAACTCCTGCTCAAATTGAGTTCGGAATCGGTTAGATGAGCAAAATGCTTGATTAGTAATAGTTAGACTTTTAATTACTATCATGCATTGAAAAAAAATATTTTTTTTCGATTGCCCAATTATTATGGCGTTATGATAATATGACGATATTAATTTTTTTTAATTAATTACCACGATATTATATAATGAAATTGCTTTTTTTAATATATAAATGAGCGATTTTTTCATTTGCACATATTTTACTTATTTACTTAAACTTCGTAAGATGGATAAAGAAAACGCACTTGATCAAATTTATTAACCAAATTAAACATACTTCTTTGAGGTCTCAAAATACACAAGAATCTAAAACACTTCAGAAATAACAAACCATCCCCAAAACGATTAAAAAACGATTAAAAAAAGATCCTTTCTGGGATCCAATAGTTAATAAATTTACCGAATGAATGTTTACTACTGTATAAGAATTCCTCCTATATCAATTTCTGAATATTTTGTATATAGTCTTTTCTTATTTTCTAGATTAAGATAATCCAATCTTTCATTAAATTTTTATAACTGTATTTTCTAAACTTCTGACATGTAATTCATCACATAATTCTATATGAAATTTTGTCCAATAGGGGATTTCAGAGTTAACTTATTTTGAAAATAAGTGAGAGTTCGAAATTTCGAGATCAAAAAAATGAAATAATAGAATTTTGAAAGAAAATTTACGATCGTAAAAGAATTCATCATTATATTACAAATAAAAATAAATAGGATTCATATATTATTGATTTTGAAATAAATCCGTCACTGATTTAATTCTAAATCAGAAAGCTGAACCTTAGGTCTGAAACCCCTAATATTCCGATATAAAATTGTCACATAATTATATCAAATGAATAAATTCTGATGGTTCGTATATCATGCTCTCTTTAAACCTTTGAAAACATACTGTAGAATACTATAAATTTCATTTAACCTTACTTCAAAAGTTATATTAGATGATATTGGAAGTCATAAATCTACACTATAGGAGGCTTCATAATTAATATATTTTGAAAATAAATGGGTATTTAAAAGATCCTATTCTATTTTTAATATTCTGACATAGTGAATTACAGTGAATTAAATTGAATTAAATAGCACACACATTAATAAAAATTAAGTTTTTTTTGATAAATGTTTACTGGTAAATGATTATGTAAATAGGTCTATATGTTAAAAAAATAGCTCATATTTTGAAGCAAATACGTCGCTTATTTTATCTGAAATCGGATGCCATATCATTAATTCTGAAACCCCTTAATATATATGCATTATGTAAAGTGCCTTGCAAAATATTGTTATAATAGAATCTTGATCAATGTTTTTTATGAATAAATCGTGCAATGCAATATAAGAAAATTTATTTTATTTATGTCGTAATAAAAATTTTGCCACAAAGAACCTAATCAGCAAGATTTAGAATTTGAATACAAATTTAAGACTTGCAATCTTTTGGTATTATGAGATATTACAGAGATGAAAGTCTTCCGCAATTAATCCGTAATTGATATAAAATTCAAAAGTGGTAATGTTAAGATGAAATATTTTGACTATAAATGCTATATATGTTTACAAATTATAATTTCTATCGAACTACAGCATAATATACTCTCACAAACAGATTCATGCCTTATTTTTTAGTAAATTAATTTATTATCATAGAAATATTGCTAATTAATTAGGGATGTTATCCTGTTCCAACTAGTTGGTTCGTGCTCAAAAACCCGTTTGAACATTGTTTCGAACCACACATGTAAAACTGGTTATTGAATTCGGTTTATACGAATGTATTAATAATTATGCTTGTTTGAACAATTTAATAAAGCATGTTATTTATTAAAGCAATTTTACATTTGTACGTAAAATATACATATTATGCATTTACAATACTGTATTTTATTGCATCTATTGCTATATATTATTTATTTATTTATTGACCAACATAATAATACCAATTTAATAATATTCTACGCGGTCAATGACGCCTGATTCATACCATGTTTTTAGGCAGAGACTTGCTGTTACACTTTTTTCAGATAGTCAATTACGGATTGGAGTATTGTATTTTTGGCTTTAGAAACCATTTCTTCACTAGGCACAGAAGTAGCCTGCATGACTATATAGTCAAGAGCAAGGAACCCAAGGTTAGTACACGAGCTCCAAGCATCCGTTGTAATTGAGAATTTTTGTTGACTTGAATTAAAAAAAATACGAAGTTCACTTTGTCTATCATAAAATATATTTAAAATGTTTTGTGAAACAAATTGCCTTGATGGAAGATAATACCGTGGAGTCAATTGATTAATAAATTGTTGAAAATCTTTGTTTTTAACGAGGCAAAAAGCCTGCTGGTCCGTGATAATCCATTTTAAGAGATATTGGTTAATTTTAAAAACCTTATCAACACTATAAAGCTCAACGTTGGCCTTAATGGTTAATGCATTATATCGATCTATGTGATTACGTTTAAAATGTGATTTGATTGTAGAAAGACCAGTATCCATTGAGTAAGATTTATTGCAATGTTTACAATGTCATTTATCACTGATTTCAACAAGTTCATCCCAAAAAGGATCTTTTTTTAATCGTTTTAGGGGATGATTTGTTATTTCTGAAAGAGTTTCGGATTCAAGTATATTTTGAGAGCTCAAAGAGGTATGTTTAATTGGGTCAATAAATTGGTCAAGTGTGTTTTCTTCATCCATCTTACGAAATTTATGTAAATAAGTAAAATAGGCGCAAACAAAAAAATTCGCTTATTAATATATTAAAAAAAGTCCAATTTTCATTATATAAAATCGCAGTAATTAATTTTATCATAATATCGTAATTAACTTTTAATTAAAAAGCCTATATTTGTCATATTATTATAACGCCATAATAATTGACCAATCGAAAAAATATGTTTTTGTCAATGAACGATAGTAATTAAAAGTCTAAAGTTAATTACTAATCAAGCATTTTGCTTATCTAATTAATTCCGAACTCAATTTGAACAGCAGGAGTTTAAATTTTATAGTAAAATCATGTGACTACAAAAACTCAAGTTTAACCGGTTTGGGTTTCAAACAGGGCCGAACTGAGTTTGAATGAACAGGATAATATCCCTATAATTAATCGTCTATTATAATGTTTGCAGATCATTGATAATAAATAAACGCTTTATATTCATCCTTTTTAACTTCAATTCCATTAAGATAACAAAATCCAAGATTGCTTATTCCTCTAATATTACCCATGCTAGCAGATTTTTGATAATAAATGAACGACTTATTTTCATCCTTTTCAACTCCCATTCCATGTCATGTTTGTAACAATCTTCAAGATCAACCATTGCAGCAGTAAAAAATGGTGCAGATCCGATCACTAGATCACGAGAATTTTGCCTATAAAAATTGTATGTACGTCGAAGTTCTTTTTATCATATGAATACTTTTTTAAAATAAATAATTTATTTATTTATTTATTTTTGCAATGAATCATGCATCACCCATCATTAACCCGGGTCTGACCCAACCCGGGTTTTTTCTGACCTGGGTCTGACCCGACCCAGCTAAGACCCCTATCTTCAATATCTAAAATCCTTGGACGATTTCATTCCTAATAATACAGGTTTTGTAAATCTCATCTTAATTTATAATTGGTAAAGACAAATAATTCTAAAATGCTTTATAGATATTTATATAAAAAGATTGAAAAAAAGAGAATATAAAAGCACAACTAAAAACTTGGAAGAGTAACAAAAATCAGGAATTTTTTAGAGGGGAGGAGAGTAAAAAAAAGTGAAATTATATATAAGAACCTGACTATATATATATTAAGGAAGAGGGAGGAGGAGTAGGCCTTTGATAAAAAATAATTGGATGATTAATAACACGGCCTTGTCATATTCTAAAAGATATGAATATAAACAGCAAAGGAGTTGGAATTGGTATTAGCAAAAGAAACTTTAGAAAAAATATTAGATACTGTATATTCCCAAAAATAAGCTACTTTGAAAATAAGCTACCCCTCTGATTTTTTTCAAAAATCTCAAAAAACGCATTAGCAGTTGCTACATATAAAACTTTTTTTTACTAAGTAAACTTCAAAAGTTCAATTAAGTAAAGTTGTTCAGCACATCAAAATACACCTACAGTAAAAATTTAGTGTTATTTGGACAACTTTTTATTAGTACGTTTTTCAATTTTTTCAAAAATATCTATGCTAAAAATAAGCTATCCCACTTTTTTTTGTTTAATTTTTGGCCCAAAAAAGGTAGCTTATTTTCGGGAATATATGGTATGTAAAGAATACATTATATAAAATCTAAATAGATTTATAGATCTAGCTTACCTTACTATTTGTCACAGAAAATTTAGAATGTAGTTCACTTTTAAACCATGTTCAAAATGTATCGCAAAAGGATAGTAATATTAGGTACATATGTACATATGTTATTTGTTCATTGTATTGCCTGCTATTTGCAAATAAAAGTTTAGAAGATTCTAATTATGTTTTAATCTCAATACTTACATGCAAGAATAGTAGTTCTTAAATAATCAATATACAAAGTAAAACTTGTGAAAAAAAATATTAAAAAAATAAAGATAACACAATTTTGGATTCGAGATATGTGATTGGTGATTTGCTTAACCAATAACAATCTAATTATTAATATTTTATAGTTTTTAATTTTTTTTATGACTATTGGCTTCTGGATAGATACTAAAATCCTCACAAAATATAAAAAGAAAGAATGCGAAAAATGAATTTCAAAAAAAGTATGGAACCTTTTAAAGTGATATTTTTTAAAGAGTAATGTTAACAAAAGTGAAACATATCATTTTTTTTTATTTATTAATGTCAAGTACAGAAATAGGATAGTAAGTTACAATTATATCAGGATGATATATAAAGAAATACTATATTTAAAATTTCTAACTAATCATCTAATAATCTATGCAATAGGACAAGCCTATCACTTGCAGTCAGGGCTAACCATTAAACTGCTACAAAAAGAAGATGTGACATTTCACCTCATACTTTTCTATTTTAAACTAAAAGGTTAAATTTTTAGTTTAAGAAGGCTAGAGGAAACCAAGAAACATATCATTAAAAGTATGTTTACCCAGTTAAAACAATGCATAGAAAATAGAGTAATTGAAAAAGATGAAGTACCAAAATTAGAAACTATACAAAATTGGATTGCTTGTTATACAAATTAATATCATTAAGAAGCTGCAGAGATAATAGCTCAGACACAAGAAAAGATCTAAAATATATATATATTTTTTAATTGGCGATCATGCCATACTTTTATGTATAAAAATAGTTATATTATCTAATGCTATTACTATTTTTGGTACTTTGTACCTTACAATTAAACTACGGCTCATCCGGTTACTCGAGGCACCTGTGTGTGACCTGCCAATTCAGAATTCGTCTTCCTCTCTTATTGAGTAATTCTCAATGTGGGAGTTCACTGACTTGGTTCTGAGGCCCGTCATGATCGCATTAATTATTGTTCCACCAACTAAATATACCTGTTTCTATCCACCTTTTAACCTTATCACAAGTAATCCTGAAGCATTCTTTCCACTCTTCTTTCTTCGTACCCTAGATATTCAAATTCTTTTTAGTTTGGTCTCCTTCGTTTTCTGTGTTGCTAGATTTTTCCAATTTACGGGACTTTCTCTTTTCACTCTTCTTCCTTTTGTTCTTAGCGGATATTTCTACTTCTTTTTTCCAATTTACAGTCTTTTTATATCTTTCATTCCATATCTTCATTTGAAAACTAGATGTCCACTCTTCTAACCATGAAAGTAGTATCTGATTGATCGTTTTATTACCCAGGCCGCACTCTTCTAATTCTCTTCTGACTTCCAGTTTTATAATACCTCTCATTAGTAGGATTCTTCTTTGATCGGGAGGTAGATCTCCGTTAGTCAAGGTTCTTACTAAGAGCTGCCAGCTTATCTTCTGTTGTTCTTCGCTTGGTAATAAGGCCCAAATTTTCTTGATTATTTCTGTCTTCTTCTGATTCCAAAATTCTAAGTCCAAAATACACGTGGCCAGATGTTCTGAAGTTTCCTTCTCTGTCATACATTTCCGACACCTAGAGCTCGGGTACAGATTGGATTGATCACGTGATCTTTTTACCAGAGTAGGAAGGGAACCGTTGATTGCTTTTACCATGAATGCCCATCTTTTATTGTCTTTTTTATTAAGAGATTTTGTTTTTTGGATGTTACGCCATAGGCTTCTAAAGGTTCTCCAATCCTTATATTCATCCCTTCTGGTATGTGATTCATCTTTTTGGTGTCTGAAGAAAGTCCATTCAGCCTTATAATATGTATCTATCAATCCTTTGACAAATTTTCTTATCGGAACCTTGATTCGAAAATCTTGCCAGGTAGGAGTATATAGGAACCCCCTCGTAGCTTCCATCCTTATTACTGTTTGGTCTGATAGCAATGTCGCCTCCTTTGCTAAAACGTCTGCTCTTTCGTTCAGTAATATTCCTGAGTGCGCCTTTACTTTATATAGGGTTAGATTCAATCTTTTGCCTATTATGTTCTCTTTAATCTTGCCTAATAAACCGCTGTTTTTAATCTTATACCAGCTTCTGTGTGAGTCGAGACTTTCCAAACCTTCTATGCTTTGGATTGCTGCTTGGCTATCTGTGTAGATATCAACAGAGCTTGAAGAGGGAGAAATTAGTAAGGCTTCTAGGATACCTGTTAGTTCCGACCTCGTAGAGGAGAACCACCCTTCAATTCTACCTTTTGTTTCTCTAACTATTCTATTATCCTCATCTATTTGTACTATACTATAACCTGCCCTATAACCTTTCCCTCCTGTATTTCCAAGTGAGCCGCTTTTCTTTTTACTCGAGATTGTTTTTCTTATGCTAACGATATCCCAGGTTTCTAGTTGTTCCATATGCATCATGTTGCTTTCTTCTTTAACTGATATATTTAGATCTTGCGTTTCTTTTAAATTATCAAGATCCATTAAAATCCGCCAGCCGCCGGTTTCTCTTTTAACCCAGTTGTCAATGTTGTTTATCTCCTTATGGCTCAGTATTGTTCTGTTTTGGTTTATTTTTTCCTTAATTCCTCTTGTGGAGTCCTTCCTTTTTGAGCTATGCTGGTTCTCTTTATTGTTCTCTTCCCATTCTATAATTTCGACTTGCGAATCTGAGCGCTTGTCTATAACTCTACCCAGTATCAGTTTGTTTTCCCTTTTGTTGGCTCCTAGGACCCACTCCTTCTTTGAGCATTTCATTGAGATTTTTTTCCTTTTTTCCTGTATCAAGAGGCCATTATCACTAGAAGGTGTTTGGAACTCTGGCTTGAATTATTCTTGTTTCCTTATTTGTTAATACTATTTGTTCTACCACTCGGAACCAGTTTGGGATTCGCCCTTTGGTTGGGTGATTCCTGATTTTCTTTATTTGCTGCCAGGTTAGTAAACAATGGTTCCTCCTTGTTGTAATTTGTCCCAGATACCAGATCTTTAGTCTCTTGATACTTTGCATATTTCCGCACCATTTATTTATCTCCAGAATCTTCCTGATCTCCGTGTCCTTATTTTGAGAATGCATGATTCGCCAGTCATTCTCGTTCAGCTTACTTTTAATTGAGATTTTTAACGTCTTTGCTATGCCTAAAATTGCAGTGTTTAAATTATTTAGCCACTTTTCTCTATTTATTTGGTCTACATTTAGTAGCCAGATCGGCTCCGTAGAGCACAGCTCCAGTTGCGCTGTCTTGAGTTTTAATCTCGTTATCTCTCCTGCAAGTTTTGGGTTATTTAGTCTGATTAACCATTCCGTTATTGAGTGCTCACAGTGCCTCTGCCAGAGTGATTTGAGGCCTACAATATCAGGTGGTATATAAGAGAGTTCGTTAGGGTCCTTTCCGCCTCTGTTTTCTACTTTACCACCTGCAACATTGGGCTTTGTATGAGATCACACTCTTGTTTGTTTAAAAGGATGAGGTTTAGTTTATATTCCAGTCTGGGTAGCAGTATTTTGTTGTTGATGTATTTGGCTTGTTCAATAGAAATTTCTTTGGGCTTTATCAAATGTGCTAATTCTGCTGTTTCCCGTTTAAGTCTTATTTTTGTGCTTCTTCTACTACCTCTTGCTGCTATCCAGATTCCAAGGTACCGGGTTAGGTCTTTTTCCTTCTTGATTCGAACCTCTTGCTTTCCTTTACAAAATAGAAATGATGTGGCGCTTCTATCCTCTTTCTTGCTATAAACTACAATTTCTGTTTTCTTTGGGTTAAACTCGATTGAGTTGATCTCAAAGAATACTTCGGCTATATCTATTATTCTCTGGATTTCTTCCTTGGACTCTGCCATTAGAACTGTATCGTCAGCATATGCGAGCCCGCCAACTACTATTTCGTCTTTTCGCACTTGATTGTTTCTAGGATTTGTAGGCCAATCTACTTCTATCCTTGCCCCAACTTTCATTTTTTGGAGATACACTAATAAGGGATTGAAGTATATCCTTCACAGCAGAGGAAGATCACTTCTCCTTGGTCTATTCCCTCTTTTGCTCGAAAACCTTCTGTTAGACCGAATTTCATAATTATTTTGATTTCTCTATTGTCAAAGAGATTTATTAGTATGTGTACTAGTTGGGGTGGGAATTTAATTCACTTCATCGCTTTTTTGAGGCCGCCGAGTTGTACTGAGTCGAATGCTTTTTTAATGTCGAGAAGGACGATCCATAGTTCTTTTTCTTTTTTCTTTGCTTTCTCAATGAGGTTGTTTATGATATGTAAGGGCTCCTGAGTGCTTTCTCCAGGAAGTCCTGCAAAGTTGAGGCCTTTGAGAATCTGCTTCTCTACCATTATTTTACTCAATCTCATTTGTAATATTCTTATAAAGCATTTTCTGGCTGCCTCCAGTAGCATTATGGGTTGCATTTTTGCATGTTTAGATCCCATTCCGCAATTTTTGGTATAGGAAATACCATTCCGATCTTCCATCTTCTGGGGTAGATTCCTTCTTTTAGGATTGCGTTTAGAAGTTTTAAAATAAAAACTTTGGTTCGTGGGCCTATGTTTCTCAAGAGGATGTAGCCAATTCCTGAAGCTCCTGGGGCTGAGTTATTTGAAGTTTTGGCCATAGCGTTCTCCCACTTTTGAGGTTCTATCTCTTGTAATACTGGAGAGTACCATTCCTCATGAATCCATTTCTTTGGGCCGTATTCTTGCTGCCAATCTTCTGATGGTTGTCCTTTTGTGGGACTAGGACTGTTGTATTGCTTTTTGTAATAGTCTGCAACTGCCCTTTTTACTTCGTCCGGTTTATAAATTAGCAGTGTGCCATCCTCTTTATCATTGTCCTCGATGAGAATTCTTTTGATCTTTATTTTCTGCCAGGGCCTTTCTAGTATGCTGTTTAGCATTCTCTTTTCCTCATTACCTATCATACCGAACCTCCTTTCTACGTATTCTCTAATTTCCTTTTCCTTTTCTGCTCTTTGTTCTGATACCATCTTATTTTCAATTATTTTACTCCATGTTCGCGCCTGATCAAGCCATTCTTGTGTCCAGCGTGTGTCTATAAATGGAATACAGGTATCATTATGACTATTTATTTTTGCTATTGTTGCCATGATCCCGACTCCTTCAATTATGTCTATTGTATTGCCCAAATTCTTTTTTTGCTCGTCCACAAATCTTCCGTAGTTCCTTTAGCCATCTATATCTGGGGTTCCAGGTCACAAGTTTTTGTTTTCTTCAATTGTGTTTTTGACCTTTTTGCATGGGATAGTTTTCTTAGCGGCTTTGTTTATCCATAGAACCAATTTCTCCCATGCTTCGTTAATTGATGTTTCTGACACACTATTCTTATTTAGATCCCCATTTTTCTCCCTCATCTTCTTCTCTTTATTCCAGTCTTCTAGGACGTATTTGTCGAGCAGACTCCTATAGTTTTCCCAGTCCTCCTTTTCTGCTTTATCGTATAGGTATATATGCCTTTCCTCTAAATTCGCTCTTTTTTACTCCCCATGGGATCTGGTACCTATCAGTGGGCTTATAAAAATTCTGGTCCAAATGAGCTGGTGATCACTCCCCGTGCAGTATTCCATATCGGCTATGTCGCTCTCGCACACTAAGCTCTTAATATCTTGGTCTACCCATATATAATCTATTCTTGAAATATACTTTCAATTAGTCCAAGTGTATTTATTGCTATGGGGATTCAGAAATCTAAATATATCTGCAAAGCCTATACGCTTTAGCCATTTTGTAAGAGGGGAGTATGCAAACTTTGATATTGCATTACAATCTATTTCCATATCATCGATTCTCGTTATCTTGTCCTCTCTTGCATTTAGATCCCCCTATTATCAATTTCGTGTTGCCTTTTCGCTTTGTGAAGTCAAGTACAACTCTTTGTTGAATCCTTTTTTGAGTCTCAATATCATTTGGAGGGATATAAATTATCCAAATTATTATGGTTAGCTGTTTAAATTTCAATGTTGCCCTAAGAGAGTAGTTATCCGGCGTAGATACCTCTGTAAGATATTTTTGCCAATCTTTTTTTATTAGCATAGCTACCCCGATCCTTTTTTCTTATCTATCTTTTCCCTAGTGCCAAAAAATCTATAGTCCTTCATGTCAACTTTACTTAGTTGTAATTCCTTGCTATTTATATTAGTTTCTAGCACCCCTATACAGTCTATACCCCATTCAAGCCCATGATCGATTAATTCCTGAATTTTTGTAATATCAGAATATTGTTTCTGATACCATTAATATTATAGAACCCTATTTTTAAAAAGTCTAATTTTGGTAGAAACTGTTCTCCCCCTATTTGTGAAAGACCCTTTTGTCCTTTACCTTTCTCCTGATCAACTGGTGCGCCCATTAGGATCTATTGGGAAGGGTACCCCTTCCCGCATTTTCGAGTTTTTCGAGTTTTTCGAGAATGCTTACTAGCAAGCTATTCTCAGGTAAGGGCAATGCCAATTCTTTAGGTTTTTTGCTTGGGTACAAGACTTTTTTCCCTTTATGCTTTTGACTGTGTTTGTGTGTTTTAGATCTCATCTCATGTCTATCTGATGTTATTGTGGAGCTTTCTATGTTTTCTCCTCTGGAGCTACTATAATGAGGTTGGGTTTCCGGGTTTGGTGCGACCTGTTCCATGAGGGATACTGGTACAGACTCTTCCTGTTTTCTTCCTAGTGCCCAGTCCAGTCTCGTATTATAGTAATACACTGTTCTTCTAGCAGCTCTTTCTTTATCTATCCTATTTTTGAAGTATACTGTAGCACGTTGTCTTTGATTACCATTGTTATTTCTAGAAATATATACCGCCTTTGCTTTTATTGGTTTCAGCTGTCTTAGTAAGGCTGCATCTTTTGTATTTCCTGGAATATACTTGAGAGATAACTTGTGCGCATTTCTGTTTTCTAATGTGTTATGATCGAACTCCCCTGGTATAGTCCTAAGGGTTTTACCATTTTCGAATTGGATGGACCAGGCCTCCTTTATCGCTTCGTATTTAGCATGGTTGTGAGTTTTAATTTCAATATATGCTGCTTTCGTAGTTTTTATAGTACGGAATTCTATGATTGTTGCCTCTCTGTAGTAGGTTAGAGCCTTTTTAATTCTGTAACCTTGTATATCTAAAGGAATATCCCATAAAGTGAATTGGTATGTTTGCACCCCTGCTGCTTTTTAATAAAGTATATATGCAAGTTATTTGGTGCCTATGCCGAGCTATAGATATCTTCTCGTGCTTTGTATTTTTCCTTATTTCTTGCATATTACTAGTTTCTTTTTGTGGTTCAATGGCTGTCTCGTTTATTTTCCTTTGTTATATTTGTGTTCTGCAGCCAATATTACTTGAACTTCATCTTAGGTTCTGTTGCTGCTTCTATTTTTTGAATATTCATATTGTAGACTAGTATTTCATTCGGGTTTTTGTGTAAGTTGTTTAATGATGAATCTTGTGCTGTTCTTCCTTTCTCTGTTTCTTTTCTACTTTGTATTTCTTTTAGTCCGTAGTCCATTGTACCGCATTCGTTGTCTATTAAGATTTTTTGAATTTTATGCTGTTTATTATTTTTTTTAACCTCCGCTACCTCTTGGTTTTTATCTGGTCTTGACTCTATCTCTTCTCTAAATTTTATAAACTCTAACTCTTCTTGTGTGAGATTTTTTTCCACCGATTGCTTGTAGCTTATATTGCTATATACTTCAATGGCTCTTCTAATTATAGTAACTAGATCTGGATTATGCAGCCCCAGCCAAGTGGCGATGCATTTGTCCTTTTTAAGCACATTCCCTTCTTGGTTAAGTAAGTCTTATTTGATTTCTTGAAACTTTTTTGGTGAATATATCTTTATTGATTTGTAGATGTTCCATGTTTTTCCTAATTTCTATGTGTAGTTCCCTTGTTTGCGTGTTCGATCGATCGATTAATTTGTTTGTTTTACTTGACATGTGATTAGTACGTGTTTGTTTATTTGTTGGTTTGTTTACTTCTTATCGGTTTGTTGTGATTATGTAATCCTAATTGATCGACAGTTCAGGGTCAAGTGGAATTTTCCAATTGTGACTTTGGTTTTAGAGAATTTTTGTGTACCCGTTATGTTACCGCTAGTTATTTGTTTAATTAACTATGAAAGTTATTGTCCCTTAATTGTTCCTTTGTTGTGTAGGAGGGTTTGTTGTTGTATGTTTATAACAAGAGACTTTTAGGGGTTTGACTTGTATTTCCAGTATGGTGTTTGTTATTTAGAAGATCGTTTTTGTTCGTTAACTTTACAGCTGCAGTTTTGTTCTTCTCTTGTAGTTAACTTTTATTCAGAGATTCTTCTAGGAGCTTTTTATTTAGTTATCCCTGTATTTTCTATTCAGTATTTGTATTATGCCAATTGTTTTTTCTTGTCGTATCGACGAAATTTGTTATTTTTACTATGCTCCCGATTTGGACCAGATGATTAGCAGAAAGTGTTTTATATTTGTGAAAGATCTAAAATATTAATCAGGTATGCTAAGTATTTTAGTATTGAATATAAATGACAATTTTTTTTATTTCAAGCTTTGCTTGTAGCTAATCTTTGGCTTCCAAAAATTCTAAGTATACAGTATTATCTAATGCTTTAACCTTCTATTATAGAAGCAATATCTATACTAGTATCCTGCACTTCATCAATTTCTAACCATATACCTTTTGCATATTAGTATAAAGTTGTTTTAAAAATTGAATTTGTAGACTTTCATTTGATATTTTCAAAGTTTTGATCTTGCTTGTTTAAAAATTTTATATGAAACTATAACACTAGTAGTTCAAACTCAACCATAATTGCTACTCTAATAAACTTTCAATAGTAATAGTGAATGCTTGAAGTTGTTAATTATTAAATTTATATGAAATTTGATTTGCCACTAAGAAATGCATTATTAGGTGTTATACTAACCAATTAGTACTAGTTTGTTTTTAATGCCAGAATCCAACTAGCCTATATATACAAGTTATGCTTGTTTCTATAAAAGTTTTAATAAAAACAAATTAGCAAGTTCTCTGGTTATTAAAATATATATTGGCAGACTTGTGTACAATTAAAGTAAAGATAAGCGTATGTTACTTATACTTTAAAAAGCCTCTATTTTTTTTATTTTATTATATAAATTAGAAATTTTGTCCTATTATTGACTAATAAATTTGTCCTATTGTTAACAGATCATCAATTAAATATAGTAAAAATCTTATTATAGTCACAAATTATTTATAATTACTATAAAATTTTATTTTTTTATTAATTTTATCTTTTCGTTTTGGTTTCAAAATACCAGTTTTAAAATTAGAATTTTTATTAGTTATTCTTAAAAACTTTATATAGATAAGAATACAACTAGCTATATATGCAACTTTTAGGTATTTATTTAATAGTCTGTCTAAAGAATCTATACTTAAAACTATATCTGGAACTGCTAGATAATTGTCTATTTACTACCTAATTTACTAATATTGCTAGAAATCATAAATATATAGAATATATATAAAAATAAAATTATTTCAAATTTTAAAGTTTAAAATTAAAATTTGATCCCAAAATTGTTTTTGAGCTATTTTATTTAAAAGATAAATTTTGATACTTGTTTTGAATAGATAAATTATAAGAAGTATAAATATATAAATTTTATTATAAAAATTTTAACTTGCTTTAATAAAAACAAAATAGGCCTTTTTCAAAAATCAATTTTGGTATTAGCAAATTTATATAAATGGGCCAGTACAAAAATAGGACCCCAAAATATAAATAGATAGATTAGATTAATTATAGGGTTACTAAAAAAGAAAAAATCTGCAGAAAAAACTTCAAAATAAGCAAATAAATTACTATAAATAGAAAAAATCTGCATAAAATCTCAAAAATAAGCAAACTCATACCTGATCTATCTATGTATATTTCGGGGTTCTGCAAAAATATAGGTACATGAAAATTATTATCTAAAATACTTTACTAATTAAAAACTTGCCAATTTATCTATATGCAAATAAAAATTACAAAAAGGATAAGCATAATCGATAATTTTAATTTTTTGTTGATTATTTTTAATCAAAATGGATAGTTTGAAAAAAACAAAAGTATAATAACTTTTAACAAAAAAAAGATAATTCTTAGCACTTACAAGTACTTTTTAGTATTGTCAAGACCAGAAGCAATCAAAATATATGCAACTATGCAAGCTTGTTGTTACAGTTCTAGGAATTGGCAAAGCTACAGTTGTGTAGGTAATTGCTAAAGAAAATAAAAATGAAAAAACAATTAACAGCACCAAAATTATTTGGTTCCCAAGAAAAGAACTTAAACCAAATATTTCTTAAGTTATACACAATTTGGTTATATCTGCAAACTTTGCTGTTTCTTCTTTTTACATCTGTAATAGCAAAAACTTGAAAAAAAAGATTATAAGTTTTCAAAATAGTAGTTACTTTGAATTTTACATATTTTAGAATATTTTTATAGGCATAGTGAATGTTATAATATTTTGTATAAGTTAGCTAAAAATGTAGCTTTTTGTGGCTATTATTTAAGATAGCATTTTAGTAATTTGCAAAATAATAATAGTGTTCTAGTTATACTAAAAGTATTTTTAGATGAACCTACTGCTATTTACAGTATAACCCCACAATAGTCACATTTGCATTAGTCACAGTCTAGCTATAGTCATCTTATTTTTCTTATTTAATTATATATACTATATATAAATTTTAGCTCACTTTAGTCACAATCTCGCAATAGACATATAGAAAGTCTGATTTTGGCACGTGACTATTGTGGGGTTTGACTGTAAACCATATAACCAATTATACATAGATACTATCACACAAAAATTGTTTGTACACCAGGGCATAGCATTTTGTTAGTTATATTTGGTTTTAATTATTGTAATATACAATAGTAATACAAATAAACTTGAAGATGAAATTTTTTCAATTCTTTTTTAATATAGAATCCATCCATTAAACCCCCTTCTTTACAAAAAAAAAGTGGCTAAATGCAGATAAATATAAAAATATTCCTAAAACAATTTATAATGCAAATATTGTAGCAATCAAACTGATTATCATAACAATTTTAATACTAAAATTTTTAAAGATCTTTTTGAAAAAACATTGCACAGATATTAAAGAATAATATAAAACAATATGTATTTATATAGATAGAGCTTGCTATCATAAACACTAGACTGAACAAGTACCAATATCAAATTCAAAAAAATATTCTATATGCATAGTTGGCAATATATAATATTATTGCATCAGAGAGTTGTACCAAAGCCAAGCTATACAAGTTAAAATACAAAGTACTATTCAAATTGCTAACAAATATAGGTACAATTTAGTTTATACCCTGCTATATTACTATAAACTTCAACCAATTGAAGGAATTTGAGCAGTTGCAAAACAAAAAGTGTGAATATCCAAACCTGTTTTATATTTAAAACAAATTATTTGAAACATTTACTAAAAAAGTTAGTACTAAAACTATCATGGACCTTTGAAGAAAATTATTCACCAGAGCAAAAAAATATAATAAATACAATAAATATATTAAGTAGTTTGAAAATAATAACAAAGATCTAGAAATAGAGAAAATTATTTTCTAATAAAAATTTTTTATATAAAATTTTAACAAAAATTATATTAAATAAGCTTAAAGGACTTAATTAGATATCGTATACTGCAATGTGCTTGTATATCACACCTCAATGATCTACCAATTAAATTTGAAGGTTAGATGTAATGTGCAAATTTTCTTTTATTACAAAATAAAGAAATTTTTCTAAAATTTGTAATATCAAAAAATTTCATCCACTTAACCACCTTTCATACTTTAACAAAAAACTTTTTTGCAAAATTTTGTATATACTGTACTATTATCTATTCTAACTTTTAACACTAACTCTTACTCTAATTTTTTATTAATTTAAATTTTTGTTATATAAAATATTTGTTATACAAACTACAAACTATACTTATATATATGTATACAATGAATTAGTATATTGCAGGGTGCATTGCATATATTTATTCAAACTTAAAAACCAAAGCAATAAATTAAAAACTTTAAATACTTAAATTAAGTTTTTTAAAAAAAATTTTTATAAATATCATATTCATATATCTACATTTTTGCACTAGCCTATACAAAATATTTCAAAAAATTGTATAATACAAAATTTATAAAGTATTTAAAAGCTATTTTAAAATATTATAAATTGAAATTTTCAAAAAAATTTTGAAATATTTTGTAAATATTTTTAAAATATTTCAAAATAATAAAGGCATTAGTTTATACTGACCTGTTGCCATGACAACCACATGATTAACCAATTAAAATCAATTACATAAGTTATATAATAACCAATTTGCAAAGAGCAAATTGGCAAACATGTGACTTAGGACTGATTTGATTGAACGATCACTCAAAAATACATATAACAAAACTATAAATTAAAAACAAGAGCAAATCTATCTATCACTACTGGATACAACACAAATTTTTTAATGATGCATCATTATACAAATATTATATCCAGTGCCAACTTCATATTTTATATATATAAAAAAAATCTTAATCTAAAAAAATATTTTGTCCAGCCTCACACACTTATAACTGAGCCTCTAATTTGACCGATTTTCTACAGAGACAAAATGAAGATGCCAGAAGTATCTATTTTCTCTATATCAAATTTTATGAATTATGATTTTAATAATGATGACTTTAAGAACAATAACTTTAAGAACAATAGTTCCAAAAACAATAATTCCAAAAACAATGACTCCAAGTAATGAAATATCTAAAAAATAAAGAAGTTAGTAGTCGTAACAAAAAAAACAAACTACAATAGTAAAAAAACTACTTAATTGATGAAAATCTCGACTTCTACTATTTACAACTCCAAAAATGACAACTCCAAAAATAATGACTCCAAAAACAACAACTTCAAAAACAATAACTCCAAATAAAAAATACTTAAAAAAGAGAGAAATTAATATCTATAACAAAAAAACAAACTAGTAAAAAAAAATACTTAATCAACAAAGGTTTTAACTCTCATTGCTATAATAATTTCAAGAATAGCAAGTCAAAAAATGGTTCTATGAATGATAATTTCAAGAAAAAAAGCATCTAAAAAAAAGAGAAAGTTAGTCCTATAACAAAAAAACAAACTAGTAAAAAAAAAATACTTAAGCTAACAAAGATCTCGATTGTACTATGATTTCAAAAATAACAACTAAGAACAACGACTCCAAAAACAACTCCAAAAATAACGACTTTAAGAACAATAGCTTCAAGAACAATAACTCTAAAAATAACAACTCTAAGAATAATGACTTTAGGAACAACAACTCCATAAATAACAACTTCAAAAACAACAACTTTAAGAATGAAAATAATACAAAATGTAAATAAAATTTACTGGATCATATGACAATTTGATTTCTAATTCAGGTCAAAATCATGTGATCATATGATTATTTATTTGTATGAGTAATACAAACTTCTAAAGAGAAATAGCCAATCAGAGAGTACAAATTTTGACTATTCTGGATCAGCTTAACAAAAAATCCTAACATGTACAAAAGAAAAAAAAACAAGCGAAAATATGCAAAAACTAATAATTAAATTAATTTTGTGCACTAATTAAAAAGGATAAAAATGAAATTTTGCATATAATAATTTATTCTAACATACTACAAAATTGGGTTTTATAATTTTTTTTAATTCGTTTATTTTAATTTTTTTTAATATGTTTTTTTAATTTTTTTTAATATGTTTTTTTTTAATTTTTTAAATTTTTTTTTTATTCAGTTTAATTAATTTTTTTAAATTGTTTTTTGAAGTTTGCTATTTATTACTACTAGTGATCATCACCAGTAATCAATTTGCCAATTAAAATTCAGGATTAGGTGTAACATGTAGATCAATTTTTGTATAACAAAAACAAAGAATTTTTTAAAAAATTGCTAAAATTGCTTCTAATCTAAAATTTTGTCTATAAACTACTTTTTTTTATACAAAAAAAAATTCCTTGCTAAATTTTACTATATACAAAGCCCTATCCTAATCTCTAACCTTTACCCTTACTCTAATATTAAAGAGATTTATTTTTATTTAATACAAACTGTTTGTTTTGTTTATTTTGTTTTATGCATTGTAGATAATACCAATGATGATTAGGGGCATGTCAGATATTAGCTGATATCAATTTACTATAGAGCTGCCCCCCTCTTCCCCACCTGAGATATTCTATAGCGCGCTCGGCCAATCAGATAACACTTTAGGTTACACAAATACCGGCAAAAGTTTTATTATCAAATACATAATAAAAATATATGGGCGCTGTTCAATAGAAAAGGGGGAAATCACTTTTTTAAATCTGGTCAAATTGACCAGATTTAAAAAAGCGATTTCCCCGTATCTATTATGTCAATGTGATCAGAGCGAAATGTGATTAACTAACTAGCAACGTACCCCGTGGCTTCGCTTTTAAAAATATTTACAGTCACATTTTCTAAAAAGGCTTTTGTTTATAAGCATAATCCGTTGATACAAATAATTTGGCGAAGTTGGGTATTGTGATGAATTGATCGGACTTAGATATCTAAAAAACAATTTATACAACAAATCAATAGTAAATAAATTGTTAAATTTAATCACGAAACCACGAGATTTTAATTTATCACAATACCCAATTTCCTCGAATATATATTTGTCCCTAAATATTAATAAAAAAAGATAAAATTAAAAAGATCATTTACCTTATTTTGTAAATGGTGCGCTTAATGAATAATAAAAATAGACAACAAACCTGTGTCAAGTCATTCACATGTATACAAAGGCATAGTATAGTATAAAAAAATCGTAAGTACTTGAAATAAACCAGTATAAAGGCAAATAAGAAATAAATACTTTCCTTAATCATTAACATTCGATATCTACGATCACCTTATATGAAATGCAACAGTATTTTGCTACTCCAAAATTTAATAAAAAATCTATCTACAAAAATCCAGAAACACAATATCATCATTTTACAAATGCATTTGGATACCATCGAATGATCAAAGCAGGAAATCTGTCATATTCGAAAAAAAATTTGTGTACAGAGGCTACAGAAGCATGGAAACTTGTTAAAAGAAACACAAAAGATGAAATTGATGATAAGATTAAAGAATATCTTTCCACACCTGTTCCCATACAATCTTATGTCTCTCAACCATTTTGTAATTCAAATCAAGCATCGACATCAGTCCACGAAACTCGGTCAATATCTATGCCATCTATTACGATTGTTGTAGATGAAATGGTCTCTAAAAATGCAGCAGCGCAAAAACGATCACTTTCTATAAAAAAAGAAAATGCCGAAAAATTGGTTCAATTGCAAGCGACCTATGAAGTAGTCAGAGACCTTCAGCTAAAAAATGATATATTACATCGAATTCTTGAGGTAAAGCAGATAATTGACGAGGAAACAAAAAAAATTAGTATTTTAAAACGTAATGTGGCCTATCAAGCAAAATCAAATGCAAAAAAATTAAAAAGACTTAATGAAAATCAGGAAGTTGTCATATATGATGGTCCCGGTCGACCACCCCTACTTTTCGATTATCCAGATCTTCATGATCATATACATGATTGTATTGATTTTGGAAAGGCAGATAGTAAACGAAGGCGTGAAGTTATTAAAGTACGGACGATTAATCATCTTCGTTCAGCACTAAAGATAAATATAATGAATATCTTTCAAGAACTACATTTAATAATTACCTTTTACCACAAAACTCCTCAAGTATTGCTGCAAAAGCACACCACCATCCTGCCTTAGTAGCCATTGCAAGTGTTTCTAGAACAGAAAAAAAAGAACATGTCGATGAGCACTATTGCCTTGCTTAGATTAAAGGCGTTAAACAATTTGCTGCAATGTTTTTTCATTATTCTGTTGTCATCTCACAGAAAGACAAAGCAAAAGTTCCACTTGGAATCCCTGCTATTGGCAAAACCTTTCAAACAATGCAAACTATTAATGAAAATGTCACACTTGCTGATCACGATTTCCCTATAGGAGCTCATCAAAAATTAATTCCCTCGGTATATCTTGCCATTGATCCTTCAGATTCAAACGATTCAATTCGCAAAGGCCAGTTGGCTATTTTTATTCGCCCCCAATATAATGTAGGCACAAGTTCTAACAAGCACATGGCAGATTTAATTAAACTTACCAACCAAGAATCCTTTAATCATATTTTTGAAAACAATGGCCAAATTAAACCAATCTGAGTTCTCCTCGTCGATGGGGAGCCTGACGAAAATCCTAGACACCTGAAGAACATTTGTAGATATAGTAGATTGTTTCAATTTCTTGATCTCAACTACCTCACAGTAAGAACCCATGCTCCTGGTCAATCGGCTTATAACCCAGTTGAACGGGCCATGTCCACACTCTCTGGAAAGCTTGCCGGTATAACGTTACCAATAGATACCTTTGGTTATCACTTGGATAGTCAGGGTAAAGTTGTTAATCAAGAGCTTGCCAAAAAAAACTTTCATCATACTAGAAAAACCTTGTATACACTAAGGAGCAAAGATTTAATTTTTGGAAAGAATGTTATGGCCCAGTATGTTGAAGATAATCTTCCACCATTTCAAATAGAAGATAACGAAGAAGAGTCAAAGACTTTTTGGAAATGGTTGGAAAAGCATGCACAAATTTGTCAGTACAGTCTCGATATTTGAAAATGCGATGATCTGACCTGTTGTAATCCTAAAAGGCATGAAGAATCTGCTGCTTTTCTTGCAGAAAATGGTGGTTTTCTTCCATTCATATTTTACAGTATGCTGATATATTAAAATTACCAGCCTACGATGCTCATTGTCCATCTATCCCACCTGAAATGCATCAACGTCTCTGCTGCACTGTATGTAGAAAATATTTCCCTACACTCAGAATGGTTACAACTCATAAAAAATCTGAGCATGCGAAACAAAAAAAACATAAAAAAAGTGTACATACCGTACTTTCAAATTTACTTGATGATTTTAGCTTAAATTTGATTTCAGCTGCACCAGAAATTAACAATTGTGGTAGCGTCTTGGATGGTGAATAGTAGAATAGAGGCCTGCGTATATAAAAGAAAAAAAAAATCAAAAAGATATAAAGTATAGAAGAAACTATTCTATAGTATATAAATATATATTTCGAATTATGCTTAAATAAAATGGCCAAACGTTATTTGCTTGTGGTATGTCTGGCATTACGTTATTTTTAGCCAATCACATTAATTACAATATGATCACGTGATAAATGCCGTGATGAAAATTTGATTATATATTTGGCCGGAATTATGGATTAATGTTGGCCCAAATTAAACCTGAGATATTTATATACCCCCCCTACCCTATAATATTAGCTGATATTTGACATCTCCCTTACTACAGGTAATATGTAGTAATTTTTTTGTTTTTTTATATTGAGCGTTAGTTCATAGTGACCCGTCGCCATGGCGACCCGTGATTGACCAATCAAAAGTGATTACATGGCCAGCTATTTTTTCTAAGTTTAATTTTATTATTATTAATATTTTTTTTCTATTTTTTTTTTATTAATAATTTAAATTTTTTTTTCTAAGTTTTTTATTAATTTAATTTTTTTTTCTAAGTTATTTATTAATTTAAAATTTTTTTTTTAGTTGAATATATATGAAGAAACAGAAAGAAAAACAGGAAGAAAAATAGGACGAAAAATAAGAAGAAAAACGGGAAGAAAACGGAAAGAAAAACGAGACAAAAAAGCGATAAAAACGGTAACGAACGAATCAAAAAAACAGAAACCCTAACGAGAAAACGATCAAGAACTAATTAGAAAACCCTAGCAAAAATTGATGAAGAACCTACGAATTTGCTGGAAAAACCTGCTAGAAAAACAATGAAGAATTTACCAAGAACCCACCGAAAAATGTCGAGGAAAATACCGAAAAATGACAAAGAATTTACAGGAAGGACAGCTGAAAATTGAAGAAAAAAGTAACGAACCCAAAGCAAAACAACAAAATTACCTACTGAAAAACAATGAAGAAGAACCACCAAACTTACCGGAAGAATCCACCAAAAACTACTGAAAACCCACTGAAAATGACAAAGAACCACTAAAGAATTTTTGGAAAACCCCACTGAAAATTGACGAAGAAACAAAGAAGAACATACTAAATGAACCCACTAAAAAATGACAAAATTACCTTCCAAAAAACAATAAAAAAACAACAAAGAAAAACTACCAAAGAACTTACCAGAAAAACTCACCGAAAATAATAAAGAAGCACCGAAAATTGACGAAGAGACAAAAAACAAACCCACCCAAAACGACCAAATTACCCACCGAAAAACGATGAAGAACCACCAAAGAACCTACCGAAAGAATCACAAAATGACAAAAAATAGCAAAATGACAAAATCACCCACTAAAAAATGATGAGAAAAATGATGAAACCCCACAAAAGAGCTTACAGAACCCACTGAAAATGACGAAGAACTACCGAAGAACTTACCAGAAGAACTCACCGAAAATTGACAAGAAGAACCTACCGAAAGACTACAAACCTCCAGGAAGAACTACAGCACCAACGATGGCTCTAGCGACGACTCCAACAACGACTTCCAGTGACAAATCCAGCAACGACTCTAGTAACGACTCCAGCAACGACAAGATAAAAACGACTAAAAAAAAATATATTCATGTTAAAAAAATTTAAAAAAAAAATAATCGCGTTAAAAAAAATTTAAAAAAAAACAGATTATTTATATGATCACTAATCTTAAAAATAATTGGCCAATCATAAGATTATATGTGGGGTCACCATAGATAATTTTTCTTTTATATTTGTCTTTTTTTTATTTTTTTTTGTAATTTTTTATTTTATTTTTTTATTTTTAATTTGTTTTATTTTTTTATTTTTTTATTTTTTTTTGTATTAATTTTTTTTATTTTTTTATTTTTTTTATTTTTTTTTTTATTTTTTATATTTTATTTTTGAATATTTCTAATTTACACCACAGGTTATTATTACCTGTAGTCAATTTGCCAATTAAAATTCAGGATCAATGTATAACATATAAATCAATTTTTGTATAACAAAAACAAAAAATTTTTAAAAAATTGCTAAAATTGCTTCTAACCTATTCTAATTTTTCTAATCTTTAGTCTTTCTAATATTAAAAAAATTTAACTTTTATTTAATAAAAATTGTTTATTTTTATATATTTATTTAAATTACAAGTGATAATCACTTGTGGTGAACATTAATTATTTTCTTTATTTTTATTTGATTTATTTTTAATTTGTTTTATTTTTTAATTTTTTAATTATTTTTTTTTATTTTAATTTTTTTTTATTTTAATTTGTTATAGTTAAATTATTTTTTATGTTTTTTTAGAAATAATTTATATATTGTACGCCGCACTTGTTGCAGATCATAAAATCAGGTGTAATGTAAAATCAAAACAATTAAAATAACCTGTTTTTTTATTAATTAGAGTTAGGGTAAGGTATAAATTATGTATATGGGCGAGAAAAGGGTTTTATAGTAAAATTTTGCAAGGAATTTTTTTTGTTAGAATCCTAAAAGTAGTTTTATAGGACCCCAGACATTTCTTATATAGGTTATAACTGGATTTTAGCCATTTTTGATCTAATTTGCTAAAAAAACAAACTATATTTACTTAAATAACTTCTAATCCAGTAATCAGAATTGAATTAACTTTTTTTTGTTATAATTCTGGCCAAAAGTATAAAATTATAAAANTGGATGGCAAGATGATTGCCAAAAACTGTTTTTCTGCTTTTCAAATTTTAGGGGTTTTAGCTAAAATGCGTAAGGAGGCTTCCAGAAATTACGTAATTTTTTAGTGGGTGAGTAGGGTCCTGAAAATATCAGATTATAATTATAATTCTGGTCAAATTTTTATAATTCTGGCTAAAAGTATAAATTATAAAATTATTAATAACTATTGTTCTACTAAACCAATTTAGATGATTTAACTACCAAAATGTTTGACTCACTGAGACGATTTTAACAAGCCCAAAATTGTTAAAATCTAATCACAGGGTCCCAAGATCATTCAACTTTTGTATAATTTTAATAGTAATTTTTTAGAATTACCAAGTAAATTTTTTTAATATTGAATAACTTTTGATCTACTAACCCGTTTTGAATAATTTAACTATAGTGCGCCAAGTCACTTCATATAAATGCACCAAATTGGGATATATATAAATGCTTTTTAGCCAATCAGAATGCGTTATATACTAATTCTAATTAGATAAAAAAATGGTAAAAAAAAATTTAAAATTTTTTTATATTAAACGCCAAAATTTTAAACACATAATAGCTTTAAACACTTATAACTTTAATTTATGAACTTTTTTAAACATTCTAACCAATAATTTGGATTTTACTAATAAAAAACAATAGTTATTATCGGTTACATTTTTAAAAAATATTTAAAACTTAAGATTTTATAGATTTATTAAAATATACGTGATTTTTGATAAAAAGTAACTTAGTGCACCATACCAAAATGTTTGCTTAATGAGATGATTTTAACAAGCCCAAAATCTCTAAATTCTAATCACAGGATTCCAAGATCGATAAAGATTTGTATTGTTAGACAAACAAAAAAAACTTTATTTATCTTGGAATCCTGTGATTAGAATTTAGCAATTTTGGGCTTGTTAAAATCATCTCACTAAAACGAACATCTTGGTAGTTAAATCATCCAAAATGGGCCAGTGGATCAAAAGTTTTTAATATTAAAAAATTTATTTAGTATTTCTAAAAAAATTACTATTAAAATTACACAAAAGTTGATAATTTTGGGATCCTGTAATTAGATTTTAACGATTTTGGGCTGTTAGAATCATTTTAGTTAGACGAATATTTGGTAGTAAAATCATTTAAATTGGTCCAGTAGAGCAATAGTTATTATCAATTTCATAAATTAAAACATATGAATAAATTTTAAAAAATACAAAATTTGATTGGCTAATAGAGTATCAGGTGTAGGTGGGTGTGGTAAAATTTTGAAATATATTAGTAAAAAAAATATTACGTAATTACTAGAAGCCCCCTAATGTATGATCTCTGTAATATGTCTGGGTTCTAGTTTCATATACCCAATTTTAAGTTATAGACAATTTTTGACAAAACGAATTGAATTTTTTGATTATGTAACGTTATAACTGATCTTGAAATATAATTGAAGAGCAAAATATAAGGCGCATTATATGAGGTGATGAATAAATTTACTCTTTTTTTATTTATTATATTTTAAATTTTTTTTTAATTTATTTATTTTTTTATTTAATTTATTTTAAATTATTTTATTATTTACTTTCTTTTTTTTAAAATTTTAATTTTATTTTTTTTAAATTATTTTTTTATTTATTTTTGTAATTGTAATAATTTATTTTATTTTTTATTTATTTATTTTAAATTATTTATTTTCAATTATTTTTTTATTTTAGATAAAATAAAGAAACTTCTAAAAGAAACCTTTGTAAAAGATGAAGTTTTCTACTAAAAGAATGTAGAGCACTACTCCATCATGCTTGGATTTATTTTTATTTTCTAATTGGTTTTTTTTTTTAAATCCATATTTTCATTTTATTTATTTTGTATATATTTTATTTTATAATACATAATTATTTTTATACTATCTAAAACTCAAACCTGCACTAAAACTAACTTTAATATTACAATCAGCCTTTACCTAATTACACAACTATCTAACTCTATCCTTTATTTAACACTAACCCTTATTAAAAACTCTATTAACAATATCAATTATAGTATCACAATATCTAGCAAAATATTACAAATGATAAAATAACAAAGTAAGGAAACAATAAAGTGAGAAAATAATGAAACAACAAAATGATAATACTATAGAATAAAAATAAAATTGAAAATACTACAAATGAAACAATAGTACAAAAAAACAAAGTTATAACAGGCATAAGACATGTCTTCTAAAAATAGGTCCAATTGCTTTCTATAATTAAAATTTTTAAAAAAATATATGAATTTACTATAAACTTTGAGCTGAAGATCCTATTCAGCTTAACTAATTAACTTCAAATTAAATTTCTTTGAAATATAGAGCAAGAAGAGGAGAAAAAAGTAGTACAAAAATCAAATTTAAATTTTGACAATTTTGTACCTTTTCAAAATGTAACTTCACCAAAAACAAAAATTTACTAATTTTAAATTAGCAGTTATGTATAAAATCGTGCTCTGAACAACCTTACTTAGGCGACCAAAAAAGGTTACCTTGTAAAAAAAATAGGTTGTCTATATACTAAAGTTAAAAATTTTTGGTTTGTAATATAAAAACCCTTTTTTTATCAAGATAACCTGCTTTGGGCCTCTAAGTAAACTAGTTCAGGAGGTATTTCTACTCAGTCCAAAATCAAAATGCATTTTCTCAGCCTTTTTCTGGGTGAAAAATAGGGTTAAAGTTAGACAAAAAAATTATTTTTAAAAAAAAATTTTTGTCTAACTTTAACCCTATTTTTCACTCAGAAAAAGGCCAAAAAAATGCGTTTTAACCTTGAATTGAGTAGAAATACCCCATAAACAAGTTTACTTAGAGGCCCAAAGCAGGTTATCTTGATAAAAAAAGGAGTTTTATATTACAAACCAAAAATTTTTAACTTTAGTATATAGACAACCCATTTTTCTTACAAGGTAACCTTTCTTTGGTCGCCTAAATAAAGTTGTTCAAAGCACGATTTTACACATAACTGCTATTTAAAATTAGTAAATTTTTGTTTTTCGTAAAGTTAAATTTTGAAAAGATGCAAAATTGGCAAAATTTAAATTTGATTTTTGTACTACTTTTTTCTCCTCCTCTTGCTTTATATTTCCAAAGAATTTAATTAGTTAAGCTGAATAGGATCTTCAGCTCAAAGTTTATAGTAAATTCAGATATTTTTTAAAAATTTTAATTAGAGCAGTGTCATTAATTACCTAATTATTTTTTATTAAAGGCCTACCCCACTCCCTCTTCTTTAATATATATATAGTCAGGTTCTTATATATAATTTCAACTTTTTTTACCTCCACCCCCTAAAAAATCACCTGATTTTTGTCACTTTCCTTATAGAAAGCAATGAATGGGACATGTCCTATGCCTGATAATGAAATAAAAATAAAAGAAAAAATAAACTGCCATTAATAAAACAACAACTGCACCTTATCTATGACAAGTAAAAATGCAGCAATAGCAATTGCAACACCAAATTGATGACAAAGCCAAGAAACTGAAGACAATACTAATAGTGAAAAGAGACGACAACAACTAGTGATATTAAAAAAAAGGTTGGTTAAAAAAAAGAATCTATGTATTTATTTTTTTATATTGATCCATGTAATAGGAAAGTGCCTATGTGATTATGTGATTCTGACCTAAGACTGGATACCAATTGATTATATGACCCAGAAAATCTTATCTACATCCTGTATCTGTTTGCAGTATTGGTTCATTTATATGTCATATAAATTTTTTTAAATAATTATAATCATATAGTTGTTAAATTATAAAACATATGATTAAAATCATATGATATATGATTATTTGTCATATGATTGATATGAT
Organism: Gigaspora rosea; assembly: GCA_003550325.1. Classification (NCBI taxonomy): domain Eukaryota; kingdom Fungi; phylum Glomeromycota; class Glomeromycetes; order Diversisporales; family Gigasporaceae; genus Gigaspora; species Gigaspora rosea. The sequence continues at coordinate 45,744 of QKWP01001631.1, forward strand.
TATAATTTTATTATGACATAATTAATAGTCATATGATCTATATATATGTTTTAAGCAATCTTAAAAAAAAAATGCATGCAAATTGCTCTCGATCTTTTAGCTTATAGAAATAACAAATATTTAATATTATTTATATGTGAAAATACTATCTAATAAAGCAACACATACATAGATTCTACATATATGCGTACATATATACAACTTATTACTAGTATATTAATGAAACTAGGGCTAACCTAGATCTGACAATACCCGACCCAGGTACTTTTCTGTAAAAATTTATCTTTATAATATTTACTGGCATTTACTGTATTAATTAGAAATAATGATATTGTGAATATGATCAGAATGTCGCAATAGATACAGATTTTGACAATTATGCAGCAATCAAAAATGGTATAATAATTATATAGCAGATCAGAAGTGTAGTAATGTGCAAGTAAACCAACTGCGCGTTATTTCGCAAAAATACTAGTTATCTATATAACTAAAAGTCATAGATCATATACTTGCATAATCTGTGACTGGTTATATAGATCATATTGGTCATATAATATCATAGATTATATATACTTGCGAAATGACTATATGATCTATGACTAGTCATATAGATCATATTGATTATATACTGTACGGCACTAACTACAGTATCCCCTGCTATAATATTCCCAATAGAAAAGACCCAGGTACAATTTATGGGTTCATGATTCAGGAAATTGAAAAAGACCCGAGTATAGATATATATATACTTAGATTTTAAATCCTTATTAAATAATATTGAAACTATGTAAAGTACTCCCCTATTATAATACCCTCCCCATAATTAGTACCCAGGTGGGTACTATTCAAGAAATTCGATGGTTTATTGTAAAGTACCCAGGTACTGTAGTCAGTGCCATACAGTATGTCATAGTCCAACACTGTCTGTCTGTACATATATTCGTGTTTTAATTAATTTCAATTATTTCGATTGTATCAAGTTTTATGTAATAGAGATATCTAGAATTAGCTAATTGATGATCCTATACCATAAAAGGTGTGATCGATGCTATAGCATGATGGAAATTGTTTTGATTGGCCAAAAAAAGATCAACATTTTACAAATAACAAAATTTGATTGGTTAAAACTAAAAATTAACCTCATGTTATTTCACAATACCCCTTTATAATTTTTTTGTAAAACTGGTTTCATATGAAGTTAGAAACTTTTAATCAAAAAAACTGTAGATTTTTATTAGCAATTTCCAAAAATTTAATGTAATTTCTTTGTGTTAATACTGGCATTGTCAGAATCGCTTCTAGCAAAGTTGGTGGAAAATTTTAGGTTACCTTAATTATAAAAAATTTTGACTTGTTCCAATTCGAATTAAATTTCTATTATAAACCAATATAAAAGTTTGTGTAACAGTACTTTTCAATAGAAAATAAACAACAAATAAAAACCAACTTCCACCATGCTCGACGCTGTCCATATATGGAAAAATCCCTGACTGAAGTGCGTGAGATAAAAATTTAGAGTTAGATCCTTGACGCTAGATACTATAAGGTTAATTCCCGTCATTTTTAATTAGTGCACAAGATCGATTTAAACATTAGTTTTTGCATATTTTCGCTTTTTCTCCTTTTACGCGTGTCGGATTCTTTGGCGGGCTGATCCGGAATAGTCCAAATTTGCACTCTCCGATTGGCTTTAGGAGTTTGTATTATCCGCGCAAATAAGTGGATGCATTTCACCCTACCCTGCAACTCAGGTTTCATCCTGTTTACCTAATTTTCAAATCTACAATGTTACTGCCGCAACATTCAATCAATCAATTAATTAATCAATTATATGCTTCGATAGCTGCGATCGTGATGTCGATTATTTTTTACACCCATGTATACATTATTTCAATAATTCATTAAAGCGGGATTTCTTAGGTAAAAAAGTTCTGTGCCTTTCCAAACCCTAACCCTAAATAAATACTAAACTTTAACCTAACATAAAAAAAATTTTGTTTAAAAATTTTGTACACAAAGAAAATCTAAACATATGTGAAAAACAACTGGTGCATTTTAAATTTTATAAGTAACCATGGTTTAAATTATCTAGATATTAGAACTTTCCTCAATAATCATTTGTGATTATCTTTGGTAAATACCGACATTTTGACATGTAATGTATTTCATAATATATGCAATTCCGAAAGACAATAATAAAATAAAGAGATTTTTATAGTGATCTTCATGCAGACTAAAGTGATGTTTGGTTTCTATGAGATGCATATCGTGATGTTTAAGTACAGAAAAAATTACATTTTTACTGCGTTTAATGCATTGTCCAATTAGTTACGAAAAATGCCTTATAACATATGCTTCGTGATATTTACATATCACTCCGTTCCCTAAATTGCCCACAAACATAATCAAACATCATTCTGAATGGTCCACAAAAAATTCATAAAATTTGCTTTACGCCGGCCGTAACACATTCAGCCAAAAAATCATCGTCCCTTTAAATATTAAACCTTTTTCCCCTTAAGTGGAATGTAGAGATGCGTTCCTTTAAATTTTAAATAGGAAAACGGATAAAGGATCGCATCTCTAATGTAATACATGCTTGATTAATTTTTTATATATAGTCTAGTCGCTGTGCGTTTAGGAAGTCTGATATATACATTAGATTTTTCTTCACGCTGCAAAATAGATAACTTCATTGTACATGCAAGCAAATGAAACACTTTATATTTATTCTTTTAATTTTGCAAGTAAGTCATTTGTTAATTTTATTAATTATATTATAATTAATTAATAATTTTACTAAATATCTCTTAAAATAAAAATGAAAATAGTTTTTAAAACTTGCAACATTTGCCGAAGTTGGGGTCATTACTGTCCCTAAAGACTATGGATCTTGGGAACTCTGCCCAGTAGCTTCCATTTCATCTATGAGCTTCAGTGTCAAAATTAACAACAATCCGTCTATTTCAGCAACATCAAATTTTGGAACAAATATTAAAGGATCCGGAACATCAATCGATGATGTTAACAAGATAGCTGGCTCAAAAATTTCAAACTATTATGGTTTAATAGTAGGATTTGGAGATGAACATGATGCAAATCAAACATATTATGCTTGTGAAGGAGACTCAGCGAACTGTGTTAGAAATTTAAATATGCTTTATAAGAGTATGTGGTGTCTTGCTGCTATTAATCCTTTCAATAGAAGTATAACTGCTGATGTTAATGTATCGTTTGACAATGGAAATGTAAAAGCTAACACTGGTACCGGAAATTCTAATCCTAGTAACTCTGGAAGTAATCAAAATTCTGATAGTAACCATAATTCTGGTAGTACTATAAATCCTGAAATTCTTATTATGTTTTTCGTGTTGTTTAACCTATTTGTCATTAATAGTTTATAAATATATTTATGACATAATATAAATATCATTAAGGAATTAATTAAAAGTTTCTAATATCAGTAAAGCATCAATGATATTGTTGGAAATTTAATTTTTATTGCTAATTCTTTATTTATTTTTATTTAATTTTATTCTATTTGTGTATTATATTTTTTTTACCGTTTATTACATAAAGTGTAAAAGACCTAGGATAAGTTTGTATTCTACATGATTTCGTATAGTATCGAAAGTTTTTTTCATTAATAGAAGTATTTATACTGTATTTGTTGATAATAACGACAAAATAATGTGTTCCCTAAAGATTTCATACTTAATAAAATTGTAGGTTTTAATGTTTACATATGCAATAAAAAGTATCAGAGGAGAGTTTTCTAATTCGAATGGCATTAAATCGTCAAAGTTGGACAATTGTCGCAAGCATTTCAAGTTTATCTGTATTTCGAATATATTTAGCTAACTATACATGGATTTTGCTATTGGTGTAAATTTATTTATTTTTGTCAAATCATAAATAAATTTAATATGTCGAAAATGTTTTTATTCGAAAAGTATTTTTGTATATCAAAATTAATAGGAGGTTTCATAATTAACAAATAAGTGACGTATTTTGAAAATAAGTAGGACTTTTTAAATAGTATTTTTACTATGTTGAATTATAAATCGGAAAATAAAATAAGATTCTCAGGTTTTATTATGAAACCCCCTAATATGTCAAATTTCGAAAATATTTATGTATATCATTAAACTTTAAAGATGACTGAGTTTCCTTTGTAAGATGGTATTACCTACATACGTACGTGCGTACATTATTTTATATTGTCATTATTTTATTTCTTATTTAAGAGTTTGTCTAAGGCGGAGATAAATTAAGTGATACGACCCATGATTGGTCGAAAAATAAAGATTATGATTGGCCAGAAATTTCAAATAAAAAACGAACTATTTTTTATTATTACGCCATTTAGAGCAACCATTAAAAAGATTTAAAAAAAATTAATTAACATGAATACAATAAAAACAACATGAAATTTGAATGATTTATTTTAAACGCTTCGATTAATAAATCTTCTTTATATAAACTAAATAAAAAGTCGAATAAATTTATTCAATTAATAGATGTTTTTAATTCACCATTATATTCGTTAAATTAAATATATATTTATGAATATCTTATCATAAAGTTTTCAGCTAATAAACGCTTCTTTACAGAAACTTTGATTTTAAAAAATACAACTAAAATATATATAACATATAATAATAAGCTCTGTTATCTATCTAGTAAGTATCTGATTTTTAACTAATATACAGATGTTAAACATTAGGGATGTTATCCTGCTTGCCGAAACTCAGTTCGACCCTGCTTGGAACCGAACCCAATGGAACTCGAGTTTTTGTGGTCACATGATTTTTATTATTAAATCATGCTCCAAACGAATTTGATAGATCGGTTGAGCAATATTAATTTAGACTATTGTTATGACGAATAAATAATTACTATCTCTTTTTTAATTTAATATGCCGTGATACTATCTTATGATGAACAAAATCAATTGTCTTTGACTTTTTTTTTAATTTAATGTGGCGTGATATGACGAATAAAAAATTCTATTTTATAACGAACAAAAATCAATTTTCCTTTGACTTTTTTTTTTATTTAATATGGCGTGAAATGACGAATAAAAAAATTACAAAAATCAATTTTCTTTGACTCTTTTTTTTTTTATTTTATGTGGCGTGATATGACGAATATAAAATTCTATTTTATAACGAATAAAAATCAATTTTTCTTATTTTTTTTTTTTAATATGGCATGAAATGATGAATAAAAATTACCATCTTATAACGAACAAAAATCAACTTTCTTTGACTTTTTTAATTTAATGTGGCATGATATGGCGAATAAAAATTACTTTCTTATAACGAACAAAAATCAATTTTCTTTGACTTCTTTTTTTAATTAAAAGTTAATTTAATATTATGACACTTAATCATTTTAATTTTTTTTTAATTAATAATAATATAAATATGCAATTTCTTTTTGCTTTTATATATTTTTTTTTACTTGAATTTCACTATTCGATGGACGAAGACAATACATTTGAAGAACTTATTGATTCAATTGAAACTACCTTTTCAGGTTCAATATCTTAAAATGCACTTGACCCTGGAACGCTTATAATAACAAACCATCCTCCAAAGCGAGTAAAAAAGGACCCTTTCTGGAATGAACTTACTGAAGTCAGTAATAAACGACATTGCAACCTTTGCAATAAAGCATACCGAGCAAAGAAATGTTTTCGAAAGCAAAAATACAATCAACCCAATACGTAACAGGTTGTCTGAAGAAAATGCCTCCGCAAGTCTCTGCTTAAAGACCTGGTATGAAGCGGGATATTATTGACTGTAATGAAGATTAATAAATTGGATAAAAATAACAGCAAATAGATGCAATAACATTATAATGCAAAGATTTATATATTTTAAATGTATTTGCTTTAATAAAACGTAATAGCGATATGATCGCCAAAAGAAAAAAAAAGCAGGTATAGCAATAGCAGGTTTTATTAAACTGCTTATGCAAGCATAATTATTAATGCATTTATATAAACTGAGTTCAAAAAATCGGTTTTTATTTAAATGTGCTCCGAACAGAGTTCCAACTGGTTTTAAGCACAAGCTAACCGGTTGGGGCAGGATAACATCCCTATTAAACATATTCCAGCTGGCCCTCTCAAAATCGGCATGCATGGTGAACAGGTTATGTATCAGTTTTGAGAGGTTATCGAATTTGAGGGGTCAAATAGCTATGTTAAAACAGACTTGGTGAATCAATTTTTAGCAGGTTATCGGTTTTGATAGGATCAGTTTTGAGGGGTCAACTGTATATGTTTATTTTTTTTGTTTATATTGTATAGTCATAAAAACAAAACCACCTATATCTCATGATCTACTGTATTAATTTTAATGTTTCAACTATTACTATACTTAATAATTCTTTTTACAGTGTTAGTAATATATATATATAAAGATTTACTTAGTATAAAATAAATTTATTTTTATAAATCTCCAGATTCCAAAAAAGAAAGTTCATTAAAGCTTTGTAACTATATGATTTTTTATATGAAGAGAAGTCAATAGAAAAGGGTCATATTATTTTTAGTAAAATTTTTTTAATTTTTAAATTAAAATATCTTGACAACTACTTAACCAATTTTGATAAATATTTTTTTATTTTATTTTATTTTTTTTTTTATAAAATGCCATAGTTGAAACTTTATTTGAGTAAAAATAATGAAGTTATATTTTAAATATTTCTTTGTATTATTTTATTATTTATAAATGCTAAAATTAATTATTTCAGATTAATTGACTAGCTAGAATAGGTTTGAGAAAACCTTTAGCATATGCCTTGGCATTAATGTATACAGTTTGTTAGAGAAAAGCCTTGTAGAAAGCATTTTCTATAAAAAGAAGAAATCTATATAAGATATATTTAATGATGATATAGTTGTTGTATAGGATATGCTTGGAAACAATTATTTTCTTTTTTCATCTTTGAGATGTTTGCAAGCATGTTCCTATTGGTGTTGTGAGATATTTTGAAAAGATCGAATAACATTTTGAACCAATCTAAAAGATTATTAGACAAAGTAGTAAAAAATAATTTAACTTGTTTAACAGTGAGTAATTTAATTAATATTTCAAAAATTTAGTATATGAAAAAGTTTATATTGTAAACTAGATATATTAAATGTAAATTGAAAAAATATTAAGAATTGTAACTAGAGATATAGTAGAATTTTAAGAAAGAAAAGAGTATCAGTAATTATGCTAACAGTAGTCTAACAATTAAGGAATATGTTAACTAAGTACAATTACTTATAGATCAAAAGAGTTGACTTATCCAAATTTATATATAAATTTATACAAAATAATCATTTAAATTAAATTTATTTAAAAGTATATATGTAAGGACTTAATTAGGTATTGCATGCTACAATGTGCTTGTATATCACACCCAATGATCTACCAATTAAATTTGAAGATCAGATGTAATGTGTAAATTTTTTATATAACAAATAAAGAAAATTTTCTAAAAAATTTGTAATATCAAAAAACTTTATCTACTTAACCACCTTTTACGCTCTAACAAAAAAAATTTCTTGCAAAATTTCTAACTTTTAGCACTAACCCTTACCCTAACCTTATATTAATTTAAATTTTTTGTATATAGAACATTTGTTATACAGATCTACAAACTATGTTTATATATATATGTACAATGAATTAGCATATCGCAGAGTGCATTGCATATATTTATTCTATATATAAAAGTTTTTTTAAATTTTAAATATATATTCTTTGTTATTTAATACTCTTTTGTTTAAAGTTTTAGTTAAGTCAAATGAGTGACTCACCCTATATAGTAATATGATTGGTTAAAACAGCTTTTTAAAAATATAAAAGATGCTATTAAGTAAAGGCTTCTTGTGTTCTAATTAAAAGTTAAAGAGGAGGTTCTTTAATTCTAATAGTAGTTAAATTATCAAAATTGGCTCAGTAGTTTTTCAAGATACTTGGAATTAAAGAAGAAAATATAAGGATCTGCAAATTCACTATTATACAAATTATTATACTTTGTATAATAGTAAATTTGCAGATCCTTATATTTTTTTCTTTGATTCCAAGTATCTTGAAAACCACTAGGCCAATTTTGATGATTTAACTATTATTAGAATCAGAAGAGCCTCCTCTTTAATTTTCAATTAGAACACAGGAAGCCTTTACTTAATAGCATCTTATATATTTTTAAAAGGTTGTTTTAACTATTCATATTACTATATAGAATGAATTACTTATTTGGCTTAAAGAATATAGTAAAAAATTGATCAACTTTAATAGAAGATTTTTAGCTTTTTTGTTTCAAATTAAGAGCTAAAATTTTAAACAAAAGAGCATTAAATACCAAAGAATATATTTAAAATTTAAAAAAACTTTTTTGTATATATACTTTTAAATAAATTCAATATAAATGATTTTTTTGTAGTTTAAATTTATATATAAAATTGGGTAAGTCAACTTATTTTATCTATAAATAAATATTTTTAAATATTATACAATCATATCTCCTAAGTGTATGCTCTCAGAACCAGATATAATTATGCATTTAGAAAGGGTATGCATTTATTAAATTACCTTTTCTAAATGCATACCTTAGGAATCAGATATAAATGTTGTGCCTCAGATCGATCCTTGCGTCAGATTGACACCAGCTTAAATTAGATTAGGGTTAGGGTAAAATTACGGTAAAGTTAGAAGTTAGTTTAGGCCAGTTGTTGCCGATCATTTAATACTGGTCAATTGATAGTCATCTGACATGCGTCAGATTCAATCTGACGCAAGTTTTAATCTGAGGCACAATATAAATATGCATTTAGAGAATATGAATTTATAAAATTAATAATTTGGGTTCATATTATTTCACTGACAATCACTTCACCGACATAACATTTTACTGACAAATACTCACTGACAAGTTCATTTTACTGACAGTTTGTTTCATCAAAGCTCATTTTACCAACAAGATTTTTTCAAAAAGCACACTAAATTTAGCCCTAATTATACCTAATTCTACTCTGACCTTAATAACAATGACTGGAATTACTTTGTCAATAAAATGAGCTTCAATGAAATACACTATCAGTAAAATGAACTTGTCAGTAATAATTGTCAATGAAATGTTATGTCAGTGAAATGATTGTTGATTAATTGATTGACACTCTAATAATTTATATACTAACCTTAGAGTTGATATTATAGCAGTTATGCTCTGAGATTTCAAATTGCAAGGTTGCTAGTTCAAATCTAAGTGGCGGCGATTTGTAGAAATAGCTAGCCAGGTTAGACTAATTAGGGAATTGAAATACCGCAGAATTCATAGAACGGGATGTCTATGACGTACTTAATTACCTAAAATAGGCAGTGATCTACAATCAAAACTATGACAACGCAAGCTGTACCAGAACCCGATTTGAAATAATGAAGTTATGAAACATAAAGTAAGTCCTAAGTCTGGATATTATAAGATACTACATGAACTTGTGGCGTAGCAGTCTGAAAATAGCTGCAGAGATCTCTGGCCACTATGGTAGTCAGTACAACAGGTCACTTTTAAGTGGGATAAAAACAAGCCAAGAGAAGTTGGGTTATAATTGGTGGGAATAAAAATAACAACAACTGTTGTTATAAATCACTAAGAAAATAATACCTGCAAGACTGTCAAAAGATAAAAAAAATAATAATAAAAATAATTCATATACTGTAAGAAACATTCATGTTAATAAAAAAAGTTTAAATATGGTAGTTTAAGAGCAATTAAAAATATAGTACATTTTAAAGCAATTAAAAATATAGTACATTTAAATAGTGCATTTAATATATATAATACTGTACGTATGTATCAGATATGCACATGTTAAAATTTCAATTTAGAAATTGGAATTAAATTTTATTAAAATCAGTTAAAACTGGTTTAATATAAGAAAAATGAATTTCAATTCCAAACTCTAAGTTTAACTAAAAAGTTAACTCAAAAATAAAGCTTTGCAGATACAGTATAAAATTTGCAATTGAATTGTTGTAGCAAATAAAAATAGATATCTTAGAATTAATTTTGGTGAATAATTGTAGAAATTTTAAGTAAGGGATATCATTAATCATCTGATTATTTTTATCAAAGGCCTACCCCCTTCTCTAATATATATATAGTCAGGTTCTTTATATAATTTCATTTTTTTTTTACCCCCTCCCTCCTCTAAAAAATATCTAATTTTTGTCACTCACCTAAGCTATTTATCAATAAAGAACACTTTACTAAATCTAGTAATGCAGGCATACTAGTAAAACTATAATAACATAGTAAAAAAAAAAGTTGATATTCAATTTTTAGAAAGCAATTGAAATGCTATTTTAATCAAGTTTATATCAATCAAAAATGAGTTCAAGCTACAAGAAATTTTTAATCAGTACATGTGAAATTATATATCAGATAAAATATTTACTAGAATTTTTATTGTGCAAGTATAAATCTAGTCAGAGTATCTTGTTAACAATTCTTTTGTGTTAGAATAAAGAATATGATATGTGTTTTGATTGGTCAGTTTTTAAGATTAGTCACGTATATGCATTTACAGAAATGCATATTATGTTTGGTACCCCAGGATTTTGTACATATGCAGAATATTGAAAGTAACTAAGTTCCAAGCTTGGAACTAAGCTATAGTTTGTATATAGGAAGGGTTTGTACTTAGAAAATGTGCACTTAGAGGGTGCAACTGTATATAGACATGTCTTTTGACTGCTAATTATAGATTGTTGGATATTATTGTTATTGTTTAAACAAAGAAGTAGATGTAAAGTATTTTTAGTATCTGAGCAGCAAGAAATTTTGAAGTAGGATACAGTTAGAGATAGTGAATATTATAGTTGGAAAATTATTAGTTAAAATTTTGATTCTAAAGGAATAGAATATTAAAACATAGTGTTCAATTGATTTCAAATATATTTTTAAATATTTTAAGAGTAAACCAAAAGTATAATTCTTGTATAGTATATATAGAGTGGAGTCAATAGAAATGAGACAAATTTATTAGATAGATTTGTCACATTTCTATTGACTTCACCCTATATATTTTGATTAAGTTTATATTTTAAAAAAAAAATAAAATGACTATTCTATAGAAAATAAATTGGTAAATTTAAAAAATCATAGATAATATTAAGTATTAGTTTGTTAGTTTCATGGTTTGTAAATAAGTTTACTTGGTTATAGAAGAAATTAAAATGTAATTTAATTTTTATAAAGTAAATTAAATGCTTTTAACAGCTTTAATTCGATTAATGATAAATATAACAGATAATATTCTAATTTTGGGTTGTATAGGTTTAGAAAATATTATATAAATAGTAAATATATTCAAGATTCTCTATAAACAAATTTAATAGATATTATCAAATTACATAACTTAGATGAAAATTGTTCACCAAATTTTTTAGAAAAGTTTCATTTACTTTTTAAAATAATGAAGTTAAAAAATTATTTTTAGTTTAATAAAATTGATATAAAATTAGATGCTTGTGCTTGGTATGCTATATATAAAGAAAATTTTTCAATTTTGGTTTCTTTTGCCTGTGAATACTTGGCTATTCAAACTATATTTTTACTTAGTAAGTATTTATTTTTCTAATGCTAATATTATAATAAGTACTTATAGAACAGATTTGAAATATTATTATTATTTGAACACATAATATTTTTTTAAAAAAAGTCAACTTACTTGGAAAATTTTAGTCAAAAATTGAATAAAATTTTATAAATTTACTTTTTTTTTTACTGGTTTTGAAATTTGGACTTTATTTAAGAATTTTTTAGGATTATAAATTTTTTTACATAAAGATCAACTAATATTTATTATATTAAGAAAAGTACAACAGGTCCCCAAAATATACATAGATAAATCAGATATTAGATTGTTTATTTTTGGCTTTTTTTATATAGATCTTTTCTATTTATAATAATTAGTTTGATTATTTTTAAGTTTTTTTTTTGCAGATTTTTATATTTTTAGTAAGTTTATAATAAATCTGATCTATCTATATATATTTTAGATTTTCATTAAAAAAATAAAAATATTAATAATCTGTAGTAATCTTTAAATTTATTAAATAAGTGCAAAATCTTGTTTAAAAAATTACAAAGATCTTTAAAATTTAGATTTTTGTAGTTTTTTATATTATAATTTGTGATAATCTTCAAAATTATAACTACTTACCTGCTAGTAAGAATACAAGAAAAAAAACAATGAACAAAACAAAATAAATAAATAAATAAATAAAGTAAAATAGCACTTTTTTTATTTACTTTTTTTTTAATTTTATTATTTTTTAATTTTTGTTATAGTTTTTTTTTTAATTTTTTTTATATTTTTAATTTTTTATTTATGTAAATGCTTTTTTTTATTTTTTATTTATTTATATAAATAACTATATTTAAGGGTAGAGTACACTCTTTGCAAATTATATATAAAACAAATGGTAAAATTTTTTTCTTTTTAAAATTAAAAAATATTATATTAAGTAAACTACTTTAATTTCTAAAAAAAATTGTAGAATAGGTCTTTCTGATTCTAAGGTAGTAAAATTATTAAAATTGGTTAAATCCTCACAGAGAAACACATGTTTAAAGTTTGGGTATTACAAATTGGTTACAAAAATCATATGATATAAACCAATCAGAATCATCGATTTTGTATCACCACAGAGAATTAGGGGTCACTACAGAGAACTTTATGATATATAAATATAGGTTTTTTTAAATAGTACAAGCATTTAAAGTTTCACTACTATAAAAGGAAGAATTTGATCTATGCGCCACCAATTTTTGATTAAAATTGATTGCAATTTAAAAAATTTTTATATGTGGCATTTTTGTAATACCTATATAAATTTTTTTCGTACATCAATTTTATATGAAAATGATCAACATTGGACTCTACCCTTAACCGAATATAAAAATACCTTTTCTAATTATTTTTATAATTATGATGCAAATTTAAGGTTTTTTGTTTTATATATTATATAATGTAATATAGTTTACTTAGTACATTTTTTGAAATATAGTATCTCTATTAATTTTTACTACCAGTTAAAAATTAGCAATTGCCTTTATTTATTTATTTTTTTAAATCATCAGTTTTATTCTTTTTTTTAAATTTTATATATTATTTTAAATTTTTTACCACTTTTTATTTATTATAGGAGCTTTTTTTTATTTATTTACTTATTTTTTTTATTATTTTTTTATTCTAACTTTTTTTATTTATTTTTTTTATTTCTTTTTTTTTATTTATTTTTTATTCTTTTTTTTATTTATTTTTTATTCTTTTTTTTTTATTTATTTTTTTTATTCTTTTTTTTTAAAAATTTAAAATAACAATAGAAAAATAATAATAAAACCAAAAATAAATTTCTGGTTATTTCTATAATAAAAAATAACTAGAATTTACTTTTATTTTTACTATATTGTATATATGTACATACATATACTACTTTAAATTTTTTTTTGTTTGATGATCCTGCCAGTATCCTGCCTTTATTTATTAGTAAATATATAGTAACTAAAGCAATAACTGCTATTTCAATAGTATGTAATACATTTTTAACAAATAAAGATTCACTCAATACCAAAGTACCCAAATGCAGTGTTGTCACTTGGACGTGTCCATACTATGTTTTTTGTCCAATGTCCAAGATTGTCCAAAATCATCCAAGCCTATGTCCCATGTTTGACTAATCAATAAAGTAATTTAAAAAAATATATAATTATATATTTTTTTAGGTGCTGGACTCATTGGTGAAAAAATTAAAATAGATTATCTTAATAAAATTTTAAGTAATTTTAATTTGAAAAAATGTCCAAAATGTCCAAAAAACATCCAAGTGACAACACTGTCCAAATTCAACTTGCTATATAACATGTCTATCTCCATCAGGGTCCCAAACTCACTCAAGACTTGAACTCCAATATCACTAATCAGTTGTTAATGCTATGTCAGAATTATATTTCTTTTTTTAAAATTTTTTTTTCTTTATAAAGAGCAAAATGAAAAAAGTGAAACCCCATAAATTTACAATAAATTCAATACAAACTTAAGCCACCTCAATACAATAAATCCAATACCAACCTAACATACTAGGACCCCGAGGAACTTTGATACAACTCAGATCTGAGTTTGTATAATTTTAGCAGTATTTTAGCCAAATAGATGTATAAAATAGAGCAAAATTTGAAAATTTACTATATAAAAATGCAATGTTTGATAAATTTTTATGCAAAATTTTCTTTTTTAGAATCATCTGAGTTGTATTAGAGTTCTTCGGGGTCCTAATATACTACTATCTAAAATACTGACTTTATATAATATATTGTCTATCGTTGCTAGGTAAACCCATTTATAAACTGACGGAAAGGCAACTCTCAAGCCAAAATGATAAGATCTCGACAAAACTGAACCCAAAAGCCCTGTGACAAAATGATGGAAATCATGAGATTTTAGTAAAATGACCTTGGACAAAATACTAAAAACTTGAAAACCAAAAAAAAATAAATAAATAAGTAATATTGATCTGTGTAATTTTGATAAATACTGAAATAAATAATGTTAATCTGTGTAACTGGTAATAATCATTGCAGGCAATATGTAGTAATTTTGTTTTATTATTTTTTTTAATTTATTTATATATTTTTTTATTTTTATTTTTTTCATATATTATTTTTTAAAATATTTCTATTCGTACACTATATATATATATATACATGTGTACATTAATGTAGGGGGCATGTAAAAATATTTGGGCATGCCCCTAAGGGCATGCCTCAGGTTGAGGCATGCCCCTTATTATTGTGCCCGGGGCATGCCCCCTCTATATAAAATCACATGCAATGCTACTATAAGTAAATAACATATTGTCCAATCAGATAACAATTCTTCAATGTGTTCAAGATCAGGTGCGAATAGGCCATTTTATTTTTTTACTATAAATGTTCCTAACCTTAATCATAATAAAGCTATCTTAGCATAAACAAACTTTGAAGAATTTTGACTGCGCCACAAACCTGGCACATATTCAAGAATTGCACGGATTTGATATCACGATTATATATAAGTGCCGCCAGGAGAAAACCTAGATTTTTCTTGGCGGCACTGTAGCGGTAGATGGGTGCAAAAATTCAAAAAAAAAGAAAAATTGCCACAATACTATTTGATTATTAATTATTAATTTCTTTTTTTGAAATTCAGCACCCATCTACGTATAGACAGCACTTGTATATATATCCACGAATTATAACTTTGACCACGCTTGAAGTTGTTATAATTGCGAGATCAGTGCTTCATGGTTTAATAATAGTTATGAATTATTTAGAATTCAGTTAAGTTATTGAATTTTATTGCTCTATATCTCGTTTACAGAAAGTTTCAATACCAGTAAAATGAAGATATATAAATAATACGGTACAGTATAACTATATTTTATTTTTTATTTTTATTTTTTTGTTTTTACATCATTTAATAATTTAATTCATCAATATATATTTATTGGTTTTCAATCAAAATATCGTCAATGGACCAATCATCCTCTTGTACTGGGTCACTTTGTTCCGCACCAACTTGGAATAAATCTTCATGTACTTCTTGATTTTGGTTTAATATTGAGAAGTCGAATAATTCTTCTAAAAACAACGATTCATTCTGGCTAATTGTAATTTCTTCAAGCTCCTCATTCAATTCCTCTAACTGTTCATCCTCTTCATCGAAAAAGGTATCTGGATCTTTATCATCATCAACTAAAGGATCAAAAGCAACTTCGCTTTGTTTCTTAGACTTGGTAAAGGCTTTTTTCTGGAGTTCATTTTTAAGCTGCCCAAGTACTGAAAGATTAGTTGGAGCTAAATTATTTCGCTTTTTGGATTTAATTAAACCAAGCGATAAAAAGAGCCTCTCACAGCCAGCACCGTGAGGAACTATGGAAAAAATCTTCATTGCAAAAAAGCGCAATTGAGGTGCATTTCCAGTGAAATCAGCCCAAAATGTTCGTGGAGTTCTTGAAGACCGTACGTTAAATGGAGGATAATTTTGTTTGTAATTAACTATAAAAGAGCTGTTTCATTCTTTTTAAAATTCCATGCTTTGGCTAATTCAAGTGAAGCATAGATCATTTTATCTGCAACTATTTTTTTAGATATGGCCATTTGTTTGTATGCTGGAGAAAGAAAAAATGCAATAAAATAGATTTTGCTATTAAACTCTCTTGCACGTTTGTTAATAACTGCAAGGGCATGAGCCTGAAAACCGTCGATAGGAACTTCAAGCTGGGATATTTCTTGATAGATGTTAATAAGTTCTTAAAAACATCAGCTAGAGTAGAGTTATTTGACTCTAATCTTCCAATAGCATCAACGACCGGTTTAATTACTTTCGTTAGTGTATCATTTGTGGCAAAATGATACCTATCACAAATAATGTTCTTAATTGCTACATTCTCAATCTCAGGATATTTGGAATACGAAGCTTTGCTTAAAGAAAGACAATGCTGGAACCCATTTTCGTAAGTTGATACACCCATGCAAACTTTAGCAAGTGAATACCATCTTGTTTTACAAAATGTAGCTAAAAAGTGATTAATTCCTTTTTTTATTTGCCAGTTTCACAACTCTCGACACTATATGTGCGACAAAGTAAAAAAGTTAACCAGTTTTTGGTTCTTCTTACAAGTGGCAATAATACCAGAAAAACTAGCAATGTCCTTAGTAATCAAGTTGAAAACATGTAGGCAGCAATGAATAGGAATTATATTAGAATGCTCTTCCTAAATTTCATAGTTAATATAAGTATAATATTACATTTATATTAAAAAACATGTATATACTAATTATAAGCTTTTATTATATCTTTAACACACTTACATTAAGGAGTCATCGCATTTTATCCATATTGGAATAATTATCAGTAACAACGGCGATAGTAGATGATATTTGAATACCATTCAAAGATAAGACTTCTTTTACTTTGTTCTTGAGGAAGTCACTTGTATGACAATGCGCAGACAGATTAAGAATATTTAATACAAATTCCTGATGCTCTTTAAGAGCCATAAATCCATAGATGGAATTTCCAGAATTATCAGTCCACCCGTCTAGAGAGATTGTAAGGTCCGTAAGAGAAGGAAGAGTATTTAGCTTTTCCTGAAGATGATTAAAGAACATGTTGGTTAAAAGACACCCTTTAATCATATCTCGAGAAGAAAGATGGTAAGAAGGATTTAATTCGTAAAGAAATTCTTGAAGATATGGATTTTTGACAATATAAAAGGAGTAATTTCTGTATATAATAGCTTTTAAAAACTTCTTATGAAGTTTTTCAGATTGCGCTTGGGGCAAAGGTCGAGCATACCAATTGAGAGTACTTTGATGTTGGGAAGTTGTAGATGACTGTTGTGTACTATAACAATTGATTGTTCAATAAGGTCATCCTTATTATCACGAGTACGTTTACGAGTTGCAGAACTTTCTTCAGAAACTTTCTGAAGATAAGTAGACTTTTCTGTAGGAGGCCAATCACTACACTGAAGGACATGCTGATGAAGCCTATTAGTCTTGCCGCTAAATTTACTCAAACAATATTTACATTTTGCAATGTATTGATTTCCACCTCCTTTTTCTACAGAACGATAAAAGCTGTTCCATCGTTTACCTTGTATTGAAAGTAGTAAAGCAAAACCAGCAGAAATTTCCATATTAGCAGAATTTGTAATTTTTATTTAGTGATTGTTTAGATTTAATAGTATCGAATATTTTAAGCTAATTTTATATTTTTTAATTTAGATTTGAGATTTTATTTTTTATGATGTAATGTCGATAATATTAAGATGGCCTTTAAGGAATATTAGAAAAGAAAATAGCTTAGGTTTAATAATTTAAGTGTGTTAGTTTCAGATAATTTAAATATAATAAATGTAATATAAGGGTTAACGATATATGCGTGATGAAAATAAATGTACCGATTTTTAATAAGATGTATAGTCAAGTTCGAATATAGTTTAATAAATTTGGGATCACAAAAAAATAAATAAGAATTCAAACTTTATCAAAATAAAAATATTATTTAAAAGCAGAATTGAATTCTGAAGTTTTATTCAAGTCAAAATAACAGAGTTTAAATACTTTTTTTAAATATTAAATTCTACATTTTCGCTATGACTGTCAATTCTCTTCACTATCATACATAATACCTCACGGCATTTTCTAATTATAACCCTTTCGATAATTATAATCTAATCACACAATTATGCTTGCGTTAAACTGGTTGGCATTGAATCTACATACAACTTATTTAGACAGGATTGATTATTCTGCTACTACGCTATTCAAGTACATTATCTCACACCACTTTTCTAACGCCCTCCCAATAATATTAGATATAATACAATCTAATCTCACAATTATGCCATCGCATCAAACTGATTGGCTTTGAACTATATTTGACTCATTTAGGAGAATCGTTCGATTACTATACTATTCATCTCTTTAAAAATTTGACTTGGCTCAGTAATGAATAATAACTACGTATGGAATAAATAAATAGTATGGATAACTAAATATGGGAGATAAAAAAAGATGAAAGATGATTAAGTAAGTTAGATTCAAGAACAATAACGGTATGTAGGAACACCTGCGCACAGTGTTGTACATTTTCACTGTCCCAGCCTTTTTTTGCCATGTCCCAACGTCCCAACGTCCCAGCGTCACAAGTGCCCCAACTATGTTCCAAGCCTTAATAATTAATAAATTAATTTAAAAAAATATATAATTATATATTTTTTTAGGGGCTGAACACATTTTTAAAAAAATTTAATTAGATTATTTTAATAAAATTTTAAGTAATTTCAATTTATAAAATTGTCCCAGAATGTCCCAAATGTCCCAACGTATGTCCCAACTGTCCTATGTACAACACTGCCTGTGCATGTACATATATACATATGCATGCATACTTATCATTATTCTCCTTTTAGTTATTTCCAGTTGCCATGATTAGAATGTCCAGTTTCTGATATTCATCAGATTCCGCGGTATTATAAAAATTGAATATTTTCGTTATTACAGTAATAAGATTCTTTATTTGTAAAAGCTTTTCATGACCAATTGTATAAAATTGTGAAATTCCCAAAAATAATTAAAAAGGTATCCTCGGCCTAGAATGGATCTTGCCCCAGACAAGCATGTACCTTTTCTTCTACTATGGCTTTTATCGCTTTAAAAGAAAATAAAAAAAATTATATTAGGTTATCTAAACTTAGGGCCGGAATACTTACTTTATCTCAATTTGCATGCTGGAATCGCTGAATTCTTTTCGCTTCAGATTTTGCATGCCAAATTTTTTCATTTCAGATTTGCATGTGCTTGTCAAAACCGCCGGGGCGCATTGGCTTTTAGGATTAGAAATGATTTATATTTAATATATGAACGATACATGCATGTTTATGCATTCATTATTTTTTGTTATATTGGATAATAGCCAATCAGAGCATGATTTGGCACGTGATTAATCATATGACAGGGGCATGCCTTTGGTTTGAAAGGCATGCCCTGTGCATGCCCAGGGGGCATGCTCTGGGTCACCGTGCCCCCTACACTAGTGTACATGTGTCACATGATTACATATTGTCAAACAAATTTTATTAATTAATAATCCGTTTTGAATAAAGTAAATATATAACCATATATAGTAAATTGTGATACTCATGACTATGAGATACTATGGTCAAAAATGTCATTTCATGTAAACAATAATTTGTTTACATTAGTTGGCAAATCATTTTATGGCAATATCTTTGTATTTACTAAACAGATTTTAATGATATTACTATATTATAATTGAAAAATGATGCTCTACAAGTTTATTTAGGAATTGAAGATATATTTACTTAGTAGAAAAATAACTTCACTTTGTTATGAAGTAGCATTTGTGGCTTAGCAATTTGATATTAAATTATATAGATCTGTGTATTGCAATTTACTATATATAGCTCACTCATTCAGAAAAGGATTATCAGTTAAATTAAATAAACCACAATTTATATAATTCTGTAATACCGATTGTAACAATAAGTTTTTATAACTTATTGCACAATGACTATTATTATATCATCATTATACAATAAGAATTATTATATTATTACAGTCAACTCTTCTAATCTGAACTGCTAGGACTGCTTTTTTTTTACTATATAAAAATTTAAAAAAGTTTAGTTTTCAAAAAGTTATATATAGCTTATCCGAACTTTATAATAAAATTTACAAATGTTCTAGGAGATTTTGTTCAGTTTAGAGAGAGTTTAATAGTATGAGGTTCGGAAGAGAGAGGTGACAGTATTACGCAACAAGAATTATTTGATTATTAATATACAACAACAATTCTAAAATACTAATCACTATCTATACTAACCAAATTGATTCCAACTACTCTAATCTTAACCTGATACCATCATATAACAACAAGCTTAAAAATATCAATGCTATACAAAAATGGCAAAACATTAATAATGCCAACAATAAAGTGGTGATGTCAAATATTGTAAAAACAGAAAGACCACTAAGGGTGCTAATATTTATTAGATAATATTTTAGGGGGTGGGGGTCAAAAAAAATCTTACCTTAGTTAAATTTGATTAACAAAAATTCTATTTATAGATCTTACCTGGGGGTGGAGTAAGCTTCTATAGTAAATGGATATTAGTAATAAATGTCAGCGCCCTAACCAATCAAACCAATTTATTGCTATCTACAAAGAAAAAAAGAAGAGTTAGTAAAGTGTATTTACTGTTCTGAACAACAAAAAACATCATACTTCCTGAAATATGCCCAACCATTTGAATGACAAGTTTGCTGAACGCTTTTAATCTATTGTTATCTACAAAAAAAAAAGAAGTCATTAGTAAAGCATATCACAGATCAGAACAATCAAAACAACAAATCATACTTCCCAAAATATATTTAGACAAGTTCACTAAATGCCTTCGATCTATTGTTACCTACAAAAAAAAACAAAAAAGTGGATTAAAATGACCAGAACAACAAATCATACTTCTCTAAATACACACAGACAAGTTCGCTAAATGCCTTCAATCTATTGTTACTTACAAAGAAAAAAAAAAGAAATCGTTAGTAAAGTGCATAACAGATTAGAACAGATCAGAACAACCAAAACAACAAATAATATTTCACGAAATTCGTCTAGAAAAGTTTGCTAAACACCATCGATCTCTTGTTACCAAGAAAAGAAAGAAGTCATTAGTAAAACACACCACAAACCAGAACAACCAAAACAACAAATTATACTTCCCGAAATGTAACCAATAATTGGAGTTACAACTTAACTAAACATTTTAATCTATTGTTATCTACAAAGAAAAAAAAATATTAGTAAAGCATATCTACAGTTCATGACAACTAGAACAACAAAATCATATTTTCTAAATATACTTATAATAAAGTGACAAGCTTTCTGAACACCTTCAACCAATAACTAAAAAAGAAAGTGTTAGACAAATTTAACAAGAAATGTTAGCAAACAACAAAAATATACTTCTCCAGAATTTTTAAGCTCAGAGATGCCCTAATAAATCTAAAAAGAGGGATATAATTATTCCAACCTTGATAACAATTCTTAAATCTAACAACTAGCCCTAACCAATAAACCCTAACTACCTGACCCTAACAAAGTAACAGCAAAATCACTCCAACAAAAAAGATGACATGAAAACAACTTCATGCGACAAACACCAAAGTAACAAAATGTGTTTATACTAGCAACAACAACAGCAAATACCAAAGGCAACAAAATTTGCAATAACAACAACAAACGCAACAATACTGAGAATGATGATACTGAAAGTGATAGCTCCAACGACTTCAACAATTCAATGGCAAATATAATTCTTCTGATAGTAATACTAATGACAAACAAGACATAACAAAAATGATTACCAGATCCAAATGATATTGTTTATCTAAAAAAAAGTATTAAAATAAAATAAAACAAAAGTACTGAATAAAAAAAATAATATTTATACTTATTTATAAGATCTATATTTGTATATACATGTATATACACTATGTGTAAATTAAGAAATTTTCTATTTTTTATTATTTTTATTTTTTATTTATTATGAAATATAATCAAAATAACCTGTGGTGATCATCACATGGTCACGTGATCATCACTACGGTCATGTGAAGTACATCAGTAGATACACGTAATGCATAATTACAAATATCATTTAATTTCTACTTCCTTTGATTTTAAATAAATTTTACTACTTTTACTTTACCACTTGCATTATTAATATAGTTTTTTGCTAATCTACTGAAATTACAAATTTGCTTTTTCATTTATTTCTATTTGCAATTGAGCCTTTTACTTTTGTGTTTACTTTTGCTACCATTTTTTTTGCTTAACTATGCGTCATGCATTATTTTAGCTCTTATTACACTACTTTCATTTAAGCATTTGCATAACTACGTGTAATATAGTTTCATTAATTTGCTGCAGTTACGAATTTGCTTGCTTGCTTTTTTACCTGTAACCAATATTGTTGTTTTTGTGCTCTCTTTTGTTAGCCATATCTGCTAATCCGTGTAATACCCTAAAATTGATTTAATAGTAGATCATATATAATTTAAGACAAAACGTAATACAAAGACCGATAGATGAATGCAAAAACTGTAAAAATTAATAAGCATATAGTTTACACTTAAAAGAACCTATATACAAAATAATCAGTGGATTAACGAAATAATCAGTTCACTTACTTAGTGGTCTTTAAACTGTGTTTACCGTATTCTGAAAGGTAGAAATTCAATTAACGACCCAAATAGCTAGTACTGGCTACTGTTATTCAAGTTTATAATATAACACTTACCATCGCAATATATCTCCCATTTAGATTTATTTGCATTATTCTAGCCAGCAATTTAGCTGCTGTATCCTATTCAAGTTCGTAACATTTACAGTAACCACTACTGGTATAGAGATCGTGCACAAGTACTACTATTAATTGAAGTAAGTAATTTTGCTAAAGTTTCATGTTGTGAAATGTGTATTAAATTTTAGTCAATCAATGCAACTCTGTGATAAAAAAAAGATGGTCTCTGACAATTTTTTTTTTTTTATCTCTACTATTTTTTTTATTTTTTTACAAAGGAGAAGTAACTTCGGTTCAGCGCATTCTGGGTTTTTGTGCCTTGTATCTCAGAAGATGTACCATGCTATGATGCCAGTTGTTTTTCAGTTATTTTTTTAACCGGTATTGGATATTCCAATATTGTTTTTTAATATGTGGTACCCTAACTTTATTATACATCACTTTGGTTATATCAACTCCATATCCTGCTATACGACACATCTGGTTATAACGACACGTTTGACTTTAACGACACATATACACATCTGTCTGACTATAACGATACGTCCAACTATAACGACACATCTGGTTATAAAACTCGCAAAAAAAAAATTTAAAATGAAACAAAATTAAATAAAATATAAAACATCAAAGTTAAAAATGACTACCCGAAATTCTGGTAGTAAATCAATATTTTTTTTTATTAATTCGTATTAATAAATTCTAACTGTAGATTATAATAAATATTTATAATCTTTGATACAATTGATTTTAATTCTAATCTAAACCCAAATACGTATCATAAGATTTCTATAATATATTATTATTTATTACCGGAGACCTCTCGATATTTATATACAGGTATATACATATTCTTACGATCTTATATCTTAAAAGGTATATAACAAAAATAAAATAAAAAGTTAGTTACAGTATCAGTTATCATTCGCTTATTAAAGTTTCTATACAATACATATAATAACAACTAAATAAACTCATACGCTCAACACATTTACCTTTACTGAATCGTTGCTTTTCAGTTTTGTCATTTTTTTTGTTAACCATGTAGAATTTAGCTAGCCTTGTGATTTTATACTTTTAATAATATATATTTTTTCAGCGTAACTTTATAGTGAGTAGCAAAACAACGGCGTGGGATTAACTGGGATTATTTGAATATGTTATATATGAAAACTTCAAGTTTGCTTATTGGAGCCGAACGTTCTAAAAAAGTATGTATAAAAAAATTATTTCTTAAATCTAATGATTCTGATTGGTTTATTATAATTTGAGCGATCTACAAAAAAAGGCCCAATTCCACAAATTAGCCGATATGCACATTTTTATTGCATTTAGTATCGCATCTTGCATTCTTTTAGCATATTGTTACTATGCTTCTTTTGTTGCAATTTTATTCAGTACTATACTTTCAACTAGCAACGCTCTTTACAAAAGAACTTAGAACTATAGAGGGTAAGTCGGTAGCACTATTTCTTGTTATAAAATATTTAGTTTATTTCTAAGCTTTTTTTTTATTTTAGATATAGATTCATTAGTATCTTTAAATGAATCATTGATAGATTTAAAAACTACAAGCAGTATGAGCATAAAGCCAAAAACTTCTGAAATATGTGAAACAACGGAAATAGAGCAAAGTGATAAACAAGATCTTTAAATTTCAGTAAGCGATTCATATTTGACATGGGAATTGGCTAAAGCACAACTCAATAGATATGCCAAACCGTATATTCTATATGAAATTGTAGCCATTATTAGAATCATAATTATTATTATGCTTTTGATAGCTTAGTTAACTTATTTTATTTGTTAGATAATAGGCAAAGTTGCATACATGCATTCGATATCAGATAAGTGTTAACGAATAAGCTTCATTTATCCTTGTATAAATTCTAATTTGAATTTTTTTTTTGTTTAGCGAATATGATCCTAGTAGTTTAGAGTAACAAAGTAATATATCATTTTTTGGGTTGGCAACATTTTGTTGATAGTGTTATCAAAAGCTAGGATTTTTGATATATGCTCTGTGAGACTACTGCCTAGCTGTAAGCAAAGCGAGCAGCGTATGGCAACTATACTAGTTTATAGTAGGTTAAGCATATGCTAGCATAAAATTATATATATAGATATATATGAAGTAAATTAATTTAGTATAGTACTATAGCGTGATATCAAATTTTAATATATTATATACTTAATCATTATATTAGAAATAAATTGATATTTTGGTTATACAAAAGGGTGGTGATTGTCACTACTGGTTATAGTTAGAAATATTCTTTTATTTATTTACATATATTACTTTTTTATTTTAGAAAATTACTAATATACACCACAGGTGATTATTACCTATACCATATATTCCTGAAAATAAGCAACCTTTTTTGGGCAAAAAATTACACAAAAAAATGAGGTAGTTGCTTATTTTTGAAATATTGAATTTTTAGAAAAATTGAAAAATGTACTAATAAAAAGTTGTCCAAATGACACCAAATTTTTACTGTAGGTATATTTTTATGCGCTGAACAACTTTACTTAATCAACTTTTTTGAAGTTTACTTAGTAAAAAAAAGTTTATATGTAGCTACTGCTAACGCGTTTTTTGAAAATTTTAAAAAAAATCAGAGGGGTTGCTTATTTTCGGAATAGCTTATTTTTGGGAATCTACGGTAGTCAATTTACCAATTAAAATTTAGTATCAGGTATAATATGTATCAATTTTTGTATAACAAAAATATAAAAAATTGCTAAAACTGCTTCTAATCTAAAATTTTGTCTATAAAACTACTTTTTTTTATACAAAAAAAAATTTCTCGCTAAATTTTACTATATATAAAGCAGGACCTCGAAATATACATAAATAGGTCAGGTTAATTATAGGGTTACTAAAAAAAGAAAGTTCTGCAGAAAAAACTTCAAAAATAAGCAAAAAAATTACTATAAATAGAAAAGATCTGTATAAAAAACCTCAAAAATAAGCAAACTCATACCTGACCTATCTATGTATATTTTGGGGTCCTTATAAAGCCCTACCCTAATTTCTAATCTTTACTCTTACTCTAATATTAAAGAGATTTAATAAAAGTTGTTTGTTTTGTTTATTTATTTATGCATTGTAGATCACAAGTGATAATTACCTATAGTTATTATTAGTTATTTTTTTATTTTATTATTTTATTTTTTTACATATATTATTTTGAGTATTGCTAATCTTAACAGGCTATAAAATCCAAAATGAACAAGGTAACAAGAAGCTCAAGTGTATGAAATGAGTATGTAAAGAAAACATCATTATCCAGCTTCTGAGACTGACATTTAAATCAAACAAAAGAATAGTCACTGTTTTCAAAGAATTTATAAAGAAAAAGGGTAAAATTAAAAAGGAACTTGTCTCGAAAGCAGGTAAAGAATTGGTGTGATTAAAACCAGTAGAACAAAGAGAACTGGAAATATTGGATAAGCAAAGATTTGAACTGGTACTAAAGAATTTATTAGACAAACAGATTAAATTCAAGAAAAGAGTGAATTTATCTTTTATACAAATAGTTTTCTATTTAAAGAGGAGAGTTTTCAGTTATGGGTATAGGTTGGTTACAAACAGATAGCAAAAGGTCTAGCACTGTATTGGAGGGTTTTGCCAAATTGGCAAACTGGCCTTTATCTTCGAAGCCAGAATTAGCAGCTATTTGGCTGGTTTTGTTAACAGTCCCTATTAATAGTATAGTCTTAATTTATGCAGATAGTGCTATTGCAATTGAATGTATAAGAGGTGGGAAAAGATACCTAGATGCAATCTTGAAATGGTGTAAAGTTAGGAACTATGACATACAGATAAAAATTCAGAACCTAATATGAATGAAGCAGATTAAGTTAGAGCTTATTAAAGTCAAAAGCTATGACAACAATTTCTAAAATGATAGGGCTGCCTTTTTTGCAAAGAAGGGAGCCAGACAGGGTGCAATAGTAGATATCATACCAGAAACAAATGACTGGTTGACATGTAGCCTTAGTTGGAAAAATTAGTAGTAGAAATGAGAATAAGATCTTTTATTAAAAAAATATAAAATACCCGAATTGGTATGGAATGGAAAGCCTCGGGTACTTACAAATTCTAGAATAAAAAAAAGATAGTAAAAAACTATTTTATTGACAGTTATTTTGGTTGCACCTAAGGGAATTGTCAGAAGTAAAATGCAATTCAATGGCAAGGGGTAAACATTTAGCTTTTTGGTTGAAAGTTTTGTATAATGAGCTGCCATTATTGCATGAATTAGGAAGACGAAGTCCAGAAATATACAAGGATACTAGCTGTAAGCTGTGCAGTGAAAATGCGCCAGAAACTTTTGAACACCTTGCAGTTTGTAAGAGCCTAAGAGCAGCATGGCAGAATAATAAAACAGTGGCCTCAGAGGTTGCTTGAAAAGAACTTTCAGCGGAAGAAAGGAGTCTAGTGCTTTTAAAAGACTTTAAGAAGGTTCTTTTTGGTGTGAAACTCAGTGATAAGGTGAAAGCATTCCTTAGAATGCATTTAGCCAAGAGACTGCTTCCAAAAAGTGTCTTTAAAGAGTTGGAGACCAGAGGAATCAGACAAAAGAATCTTAGAATCTGTATTAAGATTTTTTTTCAATACAGAATGACTTTTATAATTCTATTTGGAGAGAAAGATGTATAAGAATCGCAGAATAGAAAAGAAGAACAGGAATCACAAGAAGCATGAAAAGGTCTGGTCCTTTGGGCAAAAACAAAAAGAAGAATATTGCAACGACATGTGGTTTAAAGCAAAGTGTTACTAATAAAAGAAACACTAAAGCATCAAGAAAAAGGGAAGTTGATTCTCTTTGGACAAAGGCAATAGAGGAGTATATTAAAAGTGGTTTAAGCTACTATGGTTTGGTTTTTGACAGAGCTGATACAGAAACCTGGCTTACCTGTAAGCTAGTGCAACAGGTCACATCTAGGTACTCACAAAGCAACCGGACAATACCGGGCTTTTTATTTGTAGTATAGTAAATTTGTAATATTGTATTAAGTATTATAATAGTATTATATAAAATAAAGCACTGACGAGACTATCAAAGCCAAAAAAAAAACAGCCTATAAAATTTATAGCCCTGTATTTGCCAATCAAAATTGCAAAATTAGCATAATTTGCAAATTTTTTTTATAACCAAAACAAAGTTTTTTGTAAAAAAATATTAAAAAATTACTTATAACACAAAATTTAGCTTATAAAATTTACTTTTTTTTATACAAAAAAAATTTCTTGCTAAATTTTACTATAAAGTTTGTTATTTATTATAATTCTAACCCTAACTCAAATTTAAATAAAAAAACTTTTTTGAAATAAGGAGTATAAATTTTACAGCCTGTAAATCAAAGTAATTTTCTATTATTTTTTATTTTTATTTTTTTTATTTATTTTTTATATATTATTTTTACTTTTTTTTTATTAAATTTTTTTTAATTATTACTTTTTTATTTTAATTTTTTTAATTTTAATTTTTTTATTATTCTTTTTTTATTTAAAATTTTTTAATATATTTTTTTTAACATTTTTTTTAATTTGTTTTTTTTTTAATTTTTTTTTATTTTTCTATTTTAACAGTTTTTATTTTTTATTTTTTTTATTTTTTACTTTCNTTATGGGTATAGGTTGGTTACAAACAGATAGCAAAAGGTCTAGCACTGTATTGGAGGGTTTTGCCAAATTGGCAAACTGGCCTTTATCTTCGAAGCCAGAATTAGCAGCTATTTGGCTGGTTTTGTTAACAGTCCCTATTAATAGTATAGTCTTAATTTATGCAGATAGTGCTATTGCAATTGAATGTATAAGAGGTGGGAAAAGATACCTAGATGCAATCTTGAAATGGTGTAAAGTTAGGAACTATGACATACAGATAAAAATTCAGAACCTAATATGAATGAAGCAGATTAAGTTAGAGCTTATTAAAGTCAAAAGCTATGACAACAATTTCTAAAATGATAGGGCTGCCTTTTTTGCAAAGAAGGGAGCCAGACAGGGTGCAATAGTAGATATCATACCAGAAACAAATGACTGGTTGACATGTAGCCTTAGTTGGAAAAATTAGTAGTAGAAATGAGAATAAGATCTTTTATTAAAAAAATATAAAATACCCGAATTGGTATGGAATGGAAAGCCTCGGGTACTTACAAATTCTAGAATAAAAAAAAGATAGTAAAAAACTATTTTATTGACAGTTATTTTGGTTGCACCTAAGGGAATTGTCAGAAGTAAAATGCAATTCAATGGCAAGGGGTAAACATTTAGCTTTTTGGTTGAAAGTTTTGTATAATGAGCTGCCATTATTGCATGAATTAGGAAGACGAAGTCCAGAAATATACAAGGATACTAGCTGTAAGCTGTGCAGTGAAAATGCGCCAGAAACTTTTGAACACCTTGCAGTTTGTAAGAGCCTAAGAGCAGCATGGCAGAATAATAAAACAGTGGCCTCAGAGGTTGCTTGAAAAGAACTTTCAGCGGAAGAAAGGAGTCTAGTGCTTTTAAAAGACTTTAAGAAGGTTCTTTTTGGTGTGAAACTCAGTGATAAGGTGAAAGCATTCCTTAGAATGCATTTAGCCAAGAGACTGCTTCCAAAAAGTGTCTTTAAAGAGTTGGAGACCAGAGGAATCAGACAAAAGAATCTTAGAATCTGTATTAAGATTTTTTTTCAATACAGAATGACTTTTATAATTCTATTTGGAGAGAAAGATGTATAAGAATCGCAGAATAGAAAAGAAGAACAGGAATCACAAGAAGCATGAAAAGGTCTGGTCCTTTGGGCAAAAACAAAAAGAAGAATATTGCAACGACATGTGGTTTAAAGCAAAGTGTTACTAATAAAAGAAACACTAAAGCATCAAGAAAAAGGGAAGTTGATTCTCTTTGGACAAAGGCAATAGAGGAGTATATTAAAAGTGGTTTAAGCTACTATGGTTTGGTTTTTGACAGAGCTGATACAGAAACCTGGCTTACCTGTAAGCTAGTGCAACAGGTCACATCTAGGTACTCACAAAGCAACCGGACAATACCGGGCTTTTTATTTGTAGTATAGTAAATTTGTAATATTGTATTAAGTATTATAATAGTATTATATAAAATAAAGCACTGACGAGACTATCAAAGCCAAAAAAAAAACAGCCTATAAAATTTATAGCCCTGTATTTGCCAATCAAAATTGCAAAATTAGCATAATTTGCAAATTTTTTTTATAACCAAAACAAAGTTTTTTGTAAAAAAATATTAAAAAATTACTTATAACACAAAATTTAGCTTATAAAATTTACTTTTTTTTATACAAAAAAAAAATTTCTTGCTAAATTTTACTATAAAGTTTGTTATTTATTATAATTCTAACCCTAACTCAAATTTAAATAAAAAAACTTTTTTGAAATAAGGAGTATAAATTTTACAGCCTGTAAATCAAAGTAATTTTCTATTATTTTTTATTTTTATTTTTTTTATTTATTTTTTATATATTATTTTTACTTTTTTTTTTTTAAATTTTTT
This sequence comes from Gigaspora rosea, assembly GCA_003550325.1. Taxonomy (NCBI): domain Eukaryota; kingdom Fungi; phylum Glomeromycota; class Glomeromycetes; order Diversisporales; family Gigasporaceae; genus Gigaspora; species Gigaspora rosea. Next base: position 76,215 of record QKWP01001631.1, read on the forward strand.
TTTTTAAATAATCTTTTTTTTTTAATTTATACTATTAAACTATTTTTTATTTTTTATTATTTATTTATATTTAGAAGCTTTTTTTAAAATTATATTATATTTTTTATTATTTTATTATATGTACAACATATAGGGAGCAGTCAATTAAAACATGGCTTATGGCATTTTTTCCAAAAAAATGAGTTAACAATACTATCAATTAAAGCATGCATTTGACTATAGAATTGAGCATTTATTTGCATAATAAAATTTTTGTCGATGCCTATTTTTTTAAATACTGTATGTGAATAAAAGCGATCTAAAAATAGATTTAGAAATTAGCTTGTTGATTTTTGCTGATAATCATAGAAAAGAGCTTGCATGATTGGCTAATTCATGTATATCAAACAGGTTCTACTAATATTAGATTATCATTGTTGTTTTTACACTAATTTCAAATGTGATTCTCTTAAAATAGAAAAAAAGCCATAAGCCATGTTTTAATTGACTGTGCCCATATGTACTAAGCTTTTATATGATTAACCAATCATTTTTTAGATTGGTAATCATACTATATAAATATTTTTTTATTTTTTTTTTATTTTTTTTTGTTATATTAAAAGTCATCAACATTGTTAGAGTCAGAAATACCTGAACTTGTACTAAAGATAAGTTTCTATTTTTTGTGTTATTTGTTTATTTATTTATTTATTATTATTAACTTCTTTATTTTCTTTTATTTTAGGCATATACTTTAGTGAAATACTAAAATTGGCAAACAAAAAATCTGAGCCAGGTTTTGTCAATCATGATCAACATCAGACATATAATTTATGTTTGTATAACTTCTACTTGCAAATTACTATGTGCCTATTCTTAATATTTTTATATCTTCTAGCGATAATTTCTTGACAACTATCTGATTAATCTTAATAAACTTTTTTTATTTTAATTCTACAGGCATGTAAAATAAAAATAAAAAAAATTATCGAATTTGTTCTGGTAGAAATCAAGAAAACTCCAATTAAAGTTTTAAAAAGCATTAAAAATCTTAAATTAAATAGCTACGATTATGATTTTTTGTGTTTAAATAAAAGTATTTCAATATCTACTAGGTCAACTTCGATGAAAAATTTTTATTTTAATTCTAAATTTTTGCTGAATTAAAGTTAAAAAATTTTATTAAAGTTTGGCCATGTAATTGTCGAGAAATAATTGATTATATTTTAAAAAAATTTGAATGCATATGTATTACAGCTTTAATTGTTAAACTTTAAATAAATATTTCTCAATAGTTACTTCATAAATTTGATGAAAAAATTTTTTATTTTTATATTTAAATTACACTTTTGATATAAATATTTATTTATTTTAAATACAAATAGCTCCTATTAAAGTGATATATAATGTATTCTATTTAGTAGTATCAACTCACCAAAAATTTTTTTTTGAACTTCGGCAGTCATGCCGCAACTTTTATTTTATCACTTATGCAACGCCGGTACAACATGATTACCTACTTTGAGGTACAAATACTAAAGTGCGACCCACCTAGGTGTCCTAAAAATCCTTAAATGTGACCTACTATACAAACGTTTCTCTCATCAGAACCCCTCTTCTCAATAGATTTAGAGTATCCGAATCACTGATGGAAGTTTGCCGCCTGTCATAACCACCTACTTTCTAACCCTCTTCTCCTAACTTCTCGAGTAGCAGGATTCTACTAGAAAACAAAAAGGTATAAAGAAAATAAAAGAAAAAATAAAATGGGGGAAATCTACACAGCCTAAACAAAAGCCAAAATAATATAAAGTAAAATGAAAGAAAGAAGAAGAAGGCACAAAGTAAGCGGCTATAACAGCACTATTTACGCCTGTGCCCGACGAAAAAAATTATATAATACTACACAAGGAAACGCCACCCTTAAGTATTATATGTACAGATTAAGAAAAGAAAAAAAAAGAAAAGAAACTATGCCTAATAAAACGTTCTAGAAAGAAATTTCATTTCGATGTCTACTCCAAAAAACTTCACGTGGCGTTCACTGTTTATCTTGAAGGACCCGATTTTACTCGTGACTTCATTCTGATTTTGTAGGCGCATTCCCGATTTAGAAGAAATAAACAATGCTGATCTTTTGGAGAGGGTAAACCAAAATGCCCACTTTTTTGAAATTTCAAAAAGACCAAAGGGGCGTAGGGCAGGAGTACCAAACTTAAAGGACTTTGACAGAGTTACGCTATATAGAATAATATATCTAACCAAGCCTCTACTTCTATTTTCATATCCATAGGACTTGACAAAGCTCCAGAGTTTCTCTACTACGTCTTTGCTCGATAGTACCAAAACCCGCCAAGGTGCCTCGCTTAAAAGTCTGCATATCTTTTTCATTTCTATTTCAGGAGCAGAACATCCAGTGAGTGGACTTTGTACCTGACAGCAGCTTTGGTGAAGTTTTGTTGTGTATAGTTATATTAACTATAGAGTTTTTGTAGGTCGGAGTTCTTGGAAAATTTGGTATGAGGGATCGTTAGAAAGAGTTGATCTATCAACTCACCAAAATTACTTCACAGACAACTTATTTTATAATAGATTATTTACAAACAAGTAGGGTTCCTCAAATTCGAATTAAATCAAATATTGGGTCAATTTGAATTTGATCAAATCAAATTGACCCAGATTTGAATTTGATTTGATTCAAATATTTGAATTTGAATTTGATTTGAATTTTTAATAGTAATTTTCAAATCAAATCAAATATTTGTCAAATCAAATCAAATTTGGCCATATTTGAATTTGATCAAATCAAATATAGTCAAATTTGAATTTGAATTTGATCAAATATTTGATTCAAATATTTGAAGATCAAATCAAATTGCGGAACCCTACAAACAAGTTAGTTTTATTAACAGTTATTTCAATGACATCAGACTTCACAGACAAATTGATTCTAGTCATTGTCGTTAGAATTAAGTTTAAATTTACTGTAAATTCTCAAAATAGCAAGCATGGACGTTGCTTCGAGAATTTACGGTAAAGCTGGTGCAATTTATAAAGAAATTGTTGACTAAATATATTGTCAACAAAATGATTTTGTCTGTAAATTACCCATAACCATTTGTAAAATAATCTTGTTTGTAATTTAATTATCTATGAACTAAGTTGTCTATAAAGTAATTGTTAATAATTTAATACAAAATGCATAACAAAGTGAAAAGTGCAAAGATAGAATAAAAATAAATTCGAACAGCTTATTTGGTAATATAGTCAACCAGAATTATAACAAGTATTAAAATGTTGGGCAACGGTATTGTAATCATCGATCACTGTAACAAAGATGATTTTATAGTAGAATTTAAGAGTTTATTTTATTACAACGAAAAAAGTAAAATTAGAAAATTATAAGTATTATACAATATATGTAATCACAGAATTAATATAAATAGAAAGAGCAAAAGTTAGTCTTTTGACTGTAATGAATAAGAGAAGAAGCATATACTTTATACCTGAAAGTTGTTTTAGTGTGTGTCTTGTTTTAAGTGAGATGTTTATAAATTGATAGCCAGTTGAGCAAAATAATAGTTTACATCACATTCCTGGTTTTAGCATGACTGCGTAAATAAATTTGTATAAATTAAATTTATATAAATATGATGTAATGAATATAAAAGGCAAAAAAAGTTGGCTTTTCTTACTAAATGTAAAAAAAAATAAATTGTACAAACCTGTCATACATAGCATAAATAATATAATATGAAAGTATATAGTATAAGCGTAGTAGATATTAAATTGTATGTGATGGTATGGTCAATATATGTTACAAATGCAAATAAATTTGTATAAGTTAAATTAACATAAATATGATATAATGAATATAAAAAGCAAAAAAGTTTGCTTTTCTTACTAAATGTAGAAAAAATAAATTGTACAAACCTGTTGTAGTACATAAATATGATATAATAAATATAAAAGGCAAAAAAAGTTTGCTTTTTTTAAAGATATATCTTGAGCTGGACTATATCTTTTGATAGTTACTATTTGAGTTTTATATCATTAAACCTTGCCTTAATATGATATAATAGAACAGTTACTCAATATAAAAATGTCCAATAATATATTTACATTTTTAGAATTATTAACAGAATTATTTCTGAAAAATGCTAAACCTGTTTCCTCACAAAATTATACACCATCAAACCTTGCCTTGACACATAATATTATAAAACAGTCGCTTGATACAGAAATGTCAAATATACCTATATTTCAGAACTATTAACAGAATCATTGTTGGAGAATACTATACCTGGTTTTTTACAATCATCAAACCTTGCCTTGATACATGACATAACAGAACAATCATCTAATATAGAAATGTCAAATAATATGTTATCAGAATCTTTAATTGAATTATTGCCAAAGAATATTGTACCTATTCTTCCACAAAACTATAATTATATAGTCTCTAAATTTCAACAATTTCCTAATTACATTACTCTAGAGGGATTCTCAATTGATCAATTTGAAATAGACTTTTTTGTCAGCATTAATGATATTGAAGGCATGCAGCAATAGTTTTTCAAATATGAAGAAATATCAAAGACCACGATATCTAAAACAAAAGGTTTCCAAATTCAAGGAAAAAAGGTTATTCGTCGGGAATTATGACATTGTATCCATAGTAATATGGTCAAGCAAAAGCAAAGAAGTCCTATAACAAAAAAATCTAATTTATTATGTGCATGGAATACAAACTGTACAGCCACAATTCATCTTAGACTTGAATGTTGGCACCTTTAGACTACTTACCCAGGACCCCGAACAATCTATGTGAGGTTATATTTAGCATCATAGTAAAAATTTTTTTGGTTAGCACTTTTGGTTTGGTATATATAAGCTTTATTTCACACATTAGATAGAACTTTCACCCACCTTTAACTTTTTTTAAAA
>QKWP01001631.1:94482-119959 GCA_003550325.1 Gigaspora rosea
ACTTGGTTATATTTCAATAATAATCAAAAAGCTTCAAATAATATTACCAACTTCAAACTTAGCAACCTTAAAGCTTTCAAAATTAAATTATTTTTAAATGAACTACCTTCATACTCTCACTTTCACTCAATTTATCCTAACCTATTTCCAAATACCAACTGCTTTATATGCAACACTCCTGACTCCCCTAATCACTGGCTTTTTTGTTCTGGTACAAACAATATTAACCAGATTATTTTTACTGCTATTACTAATACTATTAATTCTACAGATTTAGACCTTCCTTCAAATACCATATCTCAACTTATTCAAACTATTTATAATCACCCAGCCCTTTACTTATCACCAGCTCTACTTTCTCCTTATTATATTCAAACTACACTTAAAGGCTTAATTCCTTCTCATCTTATTCAAGATCTTAGACCCTTTCACTTATCTCCTAGATTAGCTTCACAAATCATTATAAAAATTCTTCTTCAAGTCTCTGAATTATCCTATAAGCAATTGTGGAAGCCTTACTGTTCCCAATTTGCTTCATGGCAAAAAACTAATAATATTACTTACCCTTCTTCTACTACTTCTAATATATCACAAATCAAAAAGCAACTATCTCTATGTAGAATATTTACATATAGTTGTCCTTGTGGCCAACCTGATCAACTCCATATTAACCCAAATTAATGTCTACCTATTGGTACAGCTCTTAAGAAGATTAGTTCTTGGGCTGTCCACTGGGTTAAATATAGTTCTCCTATAAATTTTATTTTAACTTTATCAAACTAGGTGAGTCTTGACCACTCTAGTAGGTTTAGGTCGCAGATAAATTAGTCTGAGCTTCAATTCTTGCATGTAATTTAAATTTTGTATTTATACAAAGAAGTATACTCCATGTAGTAGCTTTTCTAAATTGCTAAAAAAGATATAAGCAAGACCTCACCTTAATACCAAAAAAAAAAAAAAAATATATATATATATATATATATTCAATGAATATTCAATGAATATATTCAGGGAAATTTTAAATATTCAAATATCTATTTAGTGAAAAATTATATATTTGAATATTCGAAAATTCAGTGAATATTCAGTGAATAGTATTCATCGAGTCAGACCTCTACAAACAACTATATAGAACACACTTTTAGAATATTAAAAGATATCATATTTGCATATACTCAAGCATACAATAGTGTTCAAGTATTACAATTTATTACTGGAAGTATGGACCAATTTATGAGTGCTGATTACTTGGACTAGCAAATAGTTATATTGGTCACCTTCAAATTGCTAAACGATTTTTATGTCCTAGGTGGGACAAAATTAATGCAGCAGAAATTCAACAATCTGAAGTAGATACAAAATGCTTAGTTCCGAGTTAAAAATATAGCACTAATCTATTTTATACTATTAATATTGAAATTTGTACATGTACTTGTTTTACTGGACTATCTGGAGCACCGTGCAAGCATCAGGCACAGTAGCTACCAAATACCATATTGGGTTATTAAATGTTTTTCAATCATTAATGCCATATAATCGTGCAATTTTTGTGTACATTGGATATAGTAAATATAATAGTTAATTATCTATTTAATACTAATTATTGCATTAATATGCATTTAATAATATTGGTTTAATATTTAAAGAATTATGTTAAATGACTACTCTTTTTATGCATCACTGCACACTTATACTGCACACACACGCAAATGATAACCAACTTAAACACCATTTTATGTTGAATCACATGCCTTAAGATATTAACAAAATTCAAGTAACAGAAAAACCTAGTATCAATGGAACTCAGAATGCAGAAGAACCTTCTAATCTAGCTACAAAGTATATATATTATATTTTATTTTTATACCCACTCTAAAATATATCTAAAATTTTATTTATATATATAGTTGCGCTTCTTTTGAATTATTTCTTGAAACAATCAAGCACAATTATAAGAACTGTAGCCCGATACTTCAAATTGCTCTTGAAAAATTTGCTGAATGATATAATGCAGCAAAAGCTAAAACAATTCCTGCATTAATATCATTTCTTTATGATATTAATTGCAATGTTGATTCACTTACACATATAAAAAGTGGTTCAAAAATTCGAGTACAAAGTTGAATCAGTAAAGTGTTAAAAGACTGGTAATAAAGAAAATTCTAATCCTCACATTATTCTAGCACATAAAGTTCGAACAACCAAAAAAGTATATAATCTTAGTAAAATTATCAATAGGGATCAATAATTTTAGTTAGTAAGAGTTGAGTTTATACTTCAAATATTGCTATGTAATATAAAGTTAGTTTATTGAGTTTAGTATACAATATTGTATATTATGGTTATCTTAATATGTAACTATTATTAAGTATCGATCATTATAAAGCTTCTGTAGTAAGCACAGATGTCAATACTATTGCTTCAAAATATTTGTGCATTGATTTTAAAGTAATTATTAAATATTGATAAATTCATGAAAGTTTGAATTACTGTACATTAAATATTTAAGTGTTTATAACCTGGTGATTTTTAAAAAAAATATATATATCTTGAAAAGTAAGTTTTTTGATATATTGAATCGAGAAAACAAACTTTGTAATTGTTATACGTCGATAATCGATTCCGTCATTCAGGGATTGACATATGTAATTTACTAATTTTTACTGATTCATCAATAACCTAAGTTATTGATGAAATTTTATGTTTAATAATGCATTAATAATATATAGTAAAGATAAATAATTAACGATTGAAGTTCATTAAGTAATGATCATATAATTACTTTTATAAATCTTTATTGATATTATGGAGTCACAAACATATAGTTTTTTGTCTCACAAATCCTTCGATAAAATATCAGAAAAGCATGACAACCAAAAAAAAATTAATCGAAACTTAATGGGTATTAATCGCTGTAATGAATTTTTGAACATATTAAAAAATCCAAGTCTTTAGTACGATTAAAAGCTAAAACACTAGATTATAATACTTTTAAGATATTTCGTATCGGTATGACAGAAGAGCTTCATTTACTTAAATGAGATGAAACTAATTTGAGAATGCAAGTTTGCTGCGTATCAGAAAAAAATATTATTTATATTGTTATTATATTAAATTTAATTTGTTGTTTATTAACGCTAATAGAATTTTTTTTTGTTTATTAAAGCTAATAGAATTTTTTTTTGTTTATTAAAGCTAATAGAATTTTTTTTTTTAGTGATCCAAATCTTAAATCTCCCATGCAAAAAATTAAATCCAAAAAAAAAACCAGTTATAAAACAAAAACATGCACTTGCCTAAAAATAATTCAGAATATTCGAGGAAGTGTGGCTGTGTTTTGCAAGAATAAATAACAATACGAATGAAGTTTTATTTAAATATAATATATATATTTTTATATTAGTAAACTTCATATCAATACCAATTTCAAAGCATAACATACATTTTTCTTGGATTCGCAAATATTTTATATGAATCCTTGAATGACAGATGACAGGAATCAATAAACGACGAATAATATAATTACTCATTTTAAATAAAAAAATTTTGAATACATTTCGAATGGCCATAGAATATAGGTCAATTTCAAGGAATATGATACGACTATAATTTTTTTTTGTTTAATGTCCATCTACTTTGCCCGAAGGTTTTATTGAATATTTGTAATATTTGTTATATGAATGAGTATACAACTAGCTATACGTGCACTTTTGGTAACTAATTTAAGTAGTCCGCCCAAAGGTTCTACACTAGCTGTCATACCTGCAGACCAGCTACGGGACCTGCCTATTTAAACTCTCTGACCTATACTTCTCCTATAACTATCTTACCTATAAGCCAATATATAATATGGCTTTTCTAGAGTTATTCTCAATAGCTACTGACCTTAGGGCTACTTTACCTTCGTAGAAATTGCTAGCCACTTACAAGAATATGTACTACATCATATAACTATCGTGGTCTTCAGTAACTTGCGCCAAGGTCACATCGTTACTTACATTGCCCTTATAAGGTTCGTTCTGACCCCAGTACAACCTTATTTTGGTAGTACCATTAGATCTTCTCTACCTCCTTACTCAGGACTTGCCAAACAGGTTTCTGTTTTTCTGGTTCACGATACGACTATAATATTTACTAACCTAATTAAAAAACTTAGATAAGTTTTTTTTCAATTTTACAGATTATATTTTATTTAAATATATATTACTAAACTATTCTAACTTTAACTTCAATTTTCCATTAGCATTACTAATATTAATACTTTCAAAGATTGTGCAAAAATATAAGTATTCTCTTTGTGAACTGGTTATGTTTATATTGAATGTCATATATCACTTTAGTAGAAGCTACACATATTTAAAATAAATAATAATTTATATCAAGAATGTTATTTAAATAATAAAAATAAAAATTTTCATTGAATTTATGAGTAACTATTGAGAAATATTTAATTAAAGTTTATCAATTAAAGTTGCAACACATACGTTCAAATTTTTTTAAGAATATAATCAATTATTTTTTGACAACAATATGGCCAAACTTGATAAAAATTTTTTTCTTTTAATTCTACAAATATTTAGTATTAAAATAAAAAAATTTCATCGAATTTGATCAGATAGTTGCTAAGAAATCATTGTTCAATGTTTAGCATCTTGTAAAAAAAAAAAATTGTACTTATTTTTTTAAGGTAATATTTCTCAATAACTACTTAATCAAATTTAATGAATTTTTTTTTATATTAATCCTACATAGCTATTGAATTAAAATAAAAAAATTTTTACTAAATTTGACCCAGTAGGCATCAAGATATTTTTATTTTAAAAAAATCATAATCATAGCCATTTTTGATTTTAAAATTTTCAACACTTTTTTAAAGTTTCTTGATAGCTACCAGGTCAAATTCGATAAATTTTGTTTATTTATTTTATGTGCTTGTAGAATTAAAATAAAAGAAAGTTTATTAATATTAATCAGATAGTTGTCAAGAAACTATCACTAGAAGATATAAAAATATCAAGAATTTATGAGTAATTTGCAAATAAAAGTTATACAAACATAAATTATATGTCTGATGTTGATCATGATTGACAAAACCTAGCACAGATTTTTTGTTTGCCTAAAATTGAATGCCAAAAATATAAATAAAGAATCTGTTAGAGCCATCACTAAAGCTATTATTAGAGCTATTGAGCCATTGTTGGAGCCATTGTTAAAGCTATTGTTGAAGCTATTGTTAGAGTTGTAATTGAAGCTAGCTTTAGAACTTATGAAATCATATTAGATTAGCAAATTTTTTATTAGTTTGATTATTCAGTAGTTTTTTTCATTTTTTTGGCAAGTTTTGTGATCTTTTCATTAATTTATCATTTTTAGTTGAGTTTACAATAGGTTTTTTGTCAGTTTTTATATGTTTCTATAGTGTTTGTATAGTAGTTTCTCTACAGTAGTTATAGTAGTTTTACAGTAATTTGTGTAGTATCTTTATACAATTGTATGTGTTTTTTAGTATTTTTATAGTATTTCTATAGCATTTGTAGTAGTCTTTATAATATTTGTATAGTGGTGTCTTTATGGTATTTATGTAGTATTTGTATAGTATCTTTATAGTGTTTGTGTATATTTCTAAGGCATTTTTGTAATATTTCTTAAAATATAGGGGTGAGTCAGTAGAAAAGGGTCAAGTTTTTTTAAATATAAGTTTTCTTGGCTTTAAGCTTTATATTTTAACAACTATTTTAATAAATTTAATAATTTTTTTTATTTTAATTCTATATTATTTCAAAATTAAAATAAAAAAATTTTTAGCAAACTTAATTAAATAGTTGTCAAGATATTTTAGTTTAAAAATTAAAAAAAAATTTACTAAAAATGTTTTGTCCCTTTTCTACTGACTTACTCTATATATTTTGTAGTTTTTTTTTAATAAAATATATATTTTTTATTATTTTTGTAAAATTTATAATCAACTAATACTATATGTTTGTAATTAATTATATTGTTAAAATATATGAATATTTGAATATATTTTTTAGAGAAATTCTAGGCATTTTTAGCCAAAGATATATAGCTTATATATATATTTTGGCTTTCTAACCATTAAATAGCAAAAAATTCACATGATGTATTACTCCGATTGTTGATACCAGACCAAATATGATTGACTACTTGCTACTCAGATTATCTTGATTGCATATGCATATGTACCATATGCGATTTTTTTTAGCTTTAACTGGGATAAACAGCAGTTTTATTTCTTTTTTTTTCGGTTTGTTTGCTTTTTTCTTTTATTAACTTTTTTTTACTTTTTATAGATCTTGTACTCAGTGCTGGAACAAAAATTTGAACGTGAGAAAATTGCTGCTATAAATTGAGATCTGGAAAAGGTTGTTAATAGAGTACTATATTAACTCCATTTTAATAGCAATACTCTGGAGTATTACTATTAAAATAGAGTTAACGGAGTCTCTATTAACAACCTTAGATCTGTGTCTAGTAATTCAATAATTTTAAAATCTATGAGGAACCCAGGTCTAGAATTAACTGAGAGTTTACATAGCCATTAAAGTAGCAGATCACAATTCTAATTATTGGCAAAAATTTCTTATAGTACTGTTTTCATGTATTCCAAGAAGAAAGAGAAATACCTGTAAAAGGTACACCAGACTCATATATTCAAAATGTTGGAATAGTGATTCCAACCAGCATGTACATTTTATGGTATCTTGATATTTGAAAACTTGTATTTATTTAATGTAAATTTTGCGTTTGCTTCTGAATCTAATTCATAGTAGATCTATTTTGAAGAAACTTATATATAATCATTAGGATAAGTATCTATTCATTTTTTTGGTTTTTTTTTCTTTTTTTTCTTGCTTCTCTTCTTCTCTTTTGGTACTAATTTTTTTCTTTTTATTCGTAGGTCTCATATTAATACCAGAATGGTAATTTGGACTTGAACTTTCCATTCGCTTTCTTTAATTCTTTTCTGTACTGGCCTTTTTTTTCCTAGTATTAATTTTCTTCTTTTTTTTTTTTGTAGATTTTATCTTTAGTACTAGGACTGGAATTTGAACTTGAAACTGGAAGTTGGTGCATTGTAAGTATAAACTTTCATTCGTTTTCTTGGTTTTTTTTCTGTTATTAACTTTATTTTTTCTTTTTTTATTCAATACCAGAATGAGATTTGGACAAACTTATGCTATAAGGTTTAGTATCAGTTTCTATTCAATTTTTTTTTGGTATTAACTTGTTTTTAATTTTTATTTGCTTACCTTTTTTTTTCTGGTACTAAACTTCTCTTTTTTGTAGATCTTAAATTTAGTACAGACAAAATTTGAACTTGAGACTGGGAAATAATATGCTATTAGTTTTATTTCATTCTTTTCTGGCACTAATTTTTTTTTTGTAGTTTTGTATTTAGCACCAAAATGGAATTTTGGTTGAGACTGAGAGTTAGCTCATTATATAATAAGTATTAGTTTCAATTTATTTTCTTTTTTGTTTTTTTCAAAACTTTTTTTTTTTTTAGAACTAACTTTTTTTTTTGTTTTATGAATTTAACATTTTCTAGATTATAATGAAAGGATATGCACATATGTATATAGTTAATACTAAGAAAAAACCAGACTTCGATTATATGATTTAAGTCTGGTTTTTCTTGGCATCACCCATATATAAGGTTATAATTTAGTTATTATAATGCAGTTAATAGGTAGTAAGACAGTGTTTGAATTTGCTCTGTAGAATAACATTGTTTATATATATATATATATAGTACTGTATAATGTATTTTTTTTAAATAAATATTTTTCATTTCTTTGACAACTACGGGAACATAACTTTGAAAAAATACATGTATTATAAATTGAAACACAGTTTTACGAAGGGACTATAGATTGGGTTTTTTATCTTGTAGAATATAGCCATCTTTGAATGAAATTTTCTTCAAGTAGGTGATCTGGTAGTCCTGTTGGTGTTGGTTTTAAAAACGGTTGTTATAAAATATTGTATACTTATTTTTTAACATATTTGTTAGTACTCAAGGCTAATGCTTAAGAAGCTTAGATTTCTTCAACTATTCTATAACTAATTGTAGTTCTTAAACTTAATTGACAATTCATGATAGAAGGAGAATTTTAACCAGGGGAGATTTTTATAAATACAGAAATCATGATTCCTATAGTTTTAAAAAATTTTTTGAATTTTAATTGCTTGTAACTTTTTATTTGCCTAACTAATTTTACTAATCTAGCTATCATTAGAATCACAAAAGCTAGCTCTACAACTTTTATTAAAAGTCTACAAGATATTAACTTAATAACAAATTAACTTTACATAGTCAAGAATGCTGATTTTTGTATTTTATATGTAATTTATATTAAGTGTTATGTATTTTATTAATACAAATTCTCCTTCTTTCGCAAATTGTCAATTAAATTAGATAATATTAGAGAATAGAAGATATAATATAATTCTTAATATCTAGTTATACTAGTTATATAGATATAGTATAGTAAATATATATTAGAGTTACTTATATCAATATATACTAATAATTTTTACTATTTTGACATTAACAAACAATAAAAAAAATTTAATTATTGTTGTAGCTGAAGCTAGAAATAGCTGAAGCTAGAAATTAGAGACTTTAATTTAAAAATATAAGCCCTGCTAAAATCTACATATATACTTTAAATACTAAAACTACACCCAAACCCTACTCTAACCCTATAAGACAAAAATAAAAAAAAACATATCAAAAATTTTTGAAATTTTATATTAAAATAATTAAAATTTCTAGCTTTAGCCATTTCTAGCTTCAGTCATGACAATTATAAACTTTAATTTTTAAATATATGTTAATTAGTTAAAAATATAATTTATATAAAATAGTTTTATACACAAATACTATACAACTCTTTCTGACGATCCTTCGTACCAAATTTTTCAAGAACACTGACCTACGAAAACTCTATAGTTAACATGTCTATATACAACAAAACTTCACCAAGCTGCTGTCGGGTACAAAGTCTATTCACTGGATGTTCTGTGCCTAAAATAGAGTTGAAAAAAATTTGCAGACTTTTAAGCGAGGCACCTTGGCGGCTTTGATACTATTGAGCAAAGAAGTAGTAGAGAAACTCTAGAGCTTTGTCAAGTTCTATAAATATGAAAATAGAAGTAGAGGCTTGGTTAGATATGTTATTCTATATAGCGTAACTCTTTCAAACTCCTTAAAGTTTGGTACTTTCCCCTGAGCTCTTTTGGTCTTTTCGAAATTTCAAAAAGTGGGCATTTAGGTTTACCCTCTCCAAAAGATCAGCAGTGTTTACTCCTTCCAAATTAGGATAGCGCCTTCCGAATTGGAATCGACATCACGAGTGAGGTCCATTTCTTCATACGTGATAAACAAAAAGGACGTGTCAGAGGTCAGGAAGGATGACGTAATGAAATTTCTTTCTAGAACATCCCATTAGGCGTATAGATTTTTTCTTTTTTTCTTCTTCTTGATGTATATATAGTATATGGTATGAGGCGTTTCCTTGTACTAATACTATATAATTTTTATAGTCTTGCACAGGCATTGATAGTGCTATCATGTATTTCTTTCTTTTTGCTTTTTTCTTCTTTCTTTTCATTTTTATCTTTGTTGTCGAATTTTGGTTTGTCATTTAGATAGTAGTTAGCATTTCCCCATTTTATTTTTTCTTTTATATTTTCTCCTTATTTGTTATAGTTTTTTTTGTAGTAGGTTCTTTCTACTAGAAAGGTTAGGGGAAAAAAGTCTAAAAAGAAGGCAATCTTGATATGGTTAGCATGTGCCAGCCAGTGATAGAGGGATCATATTCTCAGTAAGTTGAGAATCCGAATTGAGGCAAAATGTTGCTAGGTGGGTCGCACTTGGATGAAATCGGGTGAGCTTTCTGTTAGAGTAGAATATATGTACAAACGCAGTCGTATAATAAAGTCTACAGACACAGAGAGCAGGATTGCTAAATTAAAAAAAAATATAAAATGGTTTTATTTAACAGAACTATTGGTTTGGTATAAAAACAAGTTGAAATATTTGAATTTTTTTATTTATTTTGAATAAAAATTTATTTATTTATAAATTCATATATTATAAAAATACTATAGTTAACAGATCATAAATATACAATACAAAAAATTTAATCTTAATCTGTCTTTTAAATTTTGTATTAAATGCAGTTCTTGATTATTATTCCCATTATTATTGATAGTTCAAAAAACAAATTCTATTTGTGCAATTCTTGCAAGATTATTTAATTGATTGTTCTTATAATCAGACTTCTCTAAATGCAGATCATCAGGACCAGCATTTAAGGAGGATTGCATTTAGGAAACAACTATTAGAATTATAGCATATAATAAATTTATCTTGAACAGGTCATATGATATACAAAGTCATCCATATCGGCCGATTTGTTTCAACCCCAAAATAAACCAATTATGATTGAGGATTATCAAAGAAATTTCGTACTTAAAATTTATTACAGTACGAATTTTCATAAGAACGGCCTTTTTAACTAACCTTGTTTTATAATTAAATACGTAGAAAATTATGGTGCTTATATGTTTAATTATAAGCCAAATATGTGTAAAAAGGTCAGTTTTTTAAAAATTTGCTTCCGAGTTTATCCTTGAAGTTGCCAACCCCTCATAAACCCATCGTTCCCCTCCTAAAACACCTGAATATTTCATCAAACAGTAAAAGCACTTCTTTCTACAGCTTAGCATAGCTCTTTTATTGAGTTTTATTGTTTTTTTTTTAACTTGTCTAAACGTCAAAGAAGCTCTTTTGTTAGTTGTAATAAGTGCTTCGTTTGTTAGTTTTCAACGTTACTTAGGAGCAAATTTTCGTGTAACAGTTTATTGAAAAAAGGCATGCCCGATTAGCACTTAGTCACGTGGTAAGAGTTAGGGATTTATGTACGATAGGATGACCAAGTAAATAGTATTCATTTGCAGAATAAAGAATACGCACTTATTCCCCGGTTCTTATTTATACTTCTATACTATTTCTTCTCGATTATTGCCCAGATTTCAGATTCGGGCTGATCCGGAATTTTCATAATTCTTTTTGATTATATATCTTTTTTTTACTTTTTTTATGATATACGAGTTTTTTAAACTATTAGTTANAAAAAAAAAAAAAAAAAAAAAAAAAGAGAGAGAGAGAGAAAAGAAAGGAAAAAAAAAACCGCAAAATGATTTGTGATTTATGTGATTTATAGTAAGCTAAACTTTATGAAATACGCAACTTTAGTTTGAAGAAATAGTATAGAAGTATAATAAGAACCTGGGAATAAATCAGTTATTATCCGCGAAATGGACATAACCAAAATCAATCCCAGATCAGATGATCGAATAATGACGGAATGGCACACTGGCTGCGAAGCAGCCAGTGCCCTTCCGTCATTATCCGATCATCTGATCTGGGATTGATTTTTGGTTATTGCCCACTTCGTGGACAATAACATATACTTATTTATTAAGCCCGTTAATGGGCCAGATAATTAATAAGCACTTAAAGAGGTTATGCGGATGCATTTAGGGGGATGCATTATAGGTAAAAGCTGTTAAATTTGAGAGTCATCAAACATTAATTAGCATTAAATTGTTATGAAAGAACATTCGCAAAAATTTTATTTAAAATTATTTGGGAGCAAAAAAAAATTTAAAAACAATCAATTAAAAATTAATAATTAAAAAAAAAATTATTTGGCGTTTATATGAAGAATTAAGAGACTAAATTTTTTTACTCTCGTGAAATATTTCGTCCGATGAGAGATAAAATTTTCATCCGTCCAATAGGAAGTGGTGGGAAAATTAGTAAATATGTATGAAAAGATTAACCAATTCTTTCGTTCAAGAACAGTGATTATCATTTCATCAGCCAATAAAAGTTTATATCGGGTCACGGATTTTTACTATCGTTTATTATTGCACTGATTTTGAGGATGTGCTGTGTCTTTTATTTTTTTCTTAATTTAAATAAGTCACGCAGACCAATCAGATCTAAGATTTTCGGACGGTAAATTCCGCATATGAATCACAAAATCATTCTGAATGGTCCACAAAAAATCATAAAATTTGCTTTACGCCGCAACAACATTCAGCAACAAAAATCATCGTCCAACAAATATTGAACCTTTTATCCACTTAAGTATAGTAAAACGGATAAAGGATCGCATCTCTAATGTAATACATGCTTGATTGGTTCTTTTAGGAGCTGGAAAAAGGGACGAAATCGACAATTTTTTCAAAATTAATTTTTTACATATACAAAGATTTACAATATTGTATGAAGATCTTTTGTTTTGTCAAGTTTAGAAAGTCTGACTATATACCATCAGAGTTTTCTTCACACTGCAAAATAGATAACTTCATTGTACATGCAAGAAAATGAAACACTTTATATTTATTCTTTTAATTTTGCAAGTAAGTCATTTATTAATTTTATTATTATATATTATAATTAACAAATAATTTTTACCGGTACTAAATATCTCTTATAATAAAAATGAAAATAGTTTTTAAAACTTGCAACCTTTGCCGAAGTTGGGGTCATTACTGTCCCTAAAGAGTATGGAGGTTGGGAAATCTGCCCGGTAGCTTTCATTTCATCTATGAGCTTTAGTGTCCAAGGTAACAACAAGGCTATTTCAGCAACATCAAATTTTGGAACCTATAATAAAGGATTCGGAATATCAAGCGATGATGTTAACAAGAAAGCTGGTTCAAATTTTTTTAACTTTTATGGCTTGATAGTAGGATTTGGAGATGAACTTCGCCCTGTAAATATGTCGTTTTATTCTTGCATGGGAGAAACAGCGAACTGTGTTAGAAATTTAAATTTGCCTTATAAGAGTATATGGTGTCTTTTTGCTATTAATCCTTTCAATCGAAGTATATCTGCTGATGTTAATGTATCGTTCGACAATGGAAATGTAAAAGCTTACACTGGTACCGGAAATTCTAATCCTAGTAACTCTGGAAGTAATCAAAATTCTGGAAGTAACCAAAATTCTGGAAGTAATCAAAATTTTGGAAGTAAACAAAATTCTGGTAGTAAACAAAATTCTGGTAGTACTATAAATCCTGAAATTCTTATAATGTTTTTAGTGTTCTTTAATCTATGTGTCATTAATGGTTTATAAATATATTTATGACATAATATAAACTAGCCATATCATTAATGACTTAATTAAAGTTTCTAATATCAGTAAAGCATCAATGGTATTGTTGGAAATTTAATTTTTATTGCTAATTCTTTATTTATTTTTATTTTATTTTATTTTATTTGAGTATTATATTTTTTAACCATTTATTACATAAAGTGTAAAAAGACCTAAGATAAATTTGTATTCTACATGATTTCATATACTGTAGTATCGAAAGTTTTTTTTCATTAATAGAATTATTTACCGGTATACTGTATTTGTTGATAACAACGACAAAATAAAGTGTTCCCTAAAGATTTCATAATATCAGGGGAGAGTTTTCTAATTCGAAATGGCATTAAATCATCAAAGTTGGACCATTGGTCGCAATCATTTCAAGTTTTTCTGTATTTCGAATATATTAGAGGTGTATCTGTTGATCTGACTATACATGGATTTTACTATTGGCGTAAATTTAAATGACTAAATTTATTTTTGTCAAAATCATAAAAAATTTAATTTAATATGTCGAAAATGTTTTTATTCGAAAAGTATTTTAGTATATCAAGGCTCTTCTGTATTTAAATATGTTTATCTAAACCTGCAAAGCAATATACAGTATATCGATAACAATACGATAAATAAATTCACTCAATATACACGCAAAAATAAACTGGTTATGTATGCGAATAGGCCGCTTGGGCCAGCTTTATGGCAATATAGTAAACTGGCAATCTAATTTTATTCGTCTGACTGTGGATGTTTTGTATCTAAATATGATAGCATGTACATTTTTTATTTTTTATTGCACAAGGTTGAAAAAATCAAATTCAGTTGAAATCTTTATTATTTTCACTTATTATTGAGCTAAGCACAGATACTTATTTTTAACAATTAAGACTACATTAACGCAAAGAATAATACATGCTGAAATAAAAAATACGTGTCGGGAATGGTGGACAAAATTCTTTCACCTATCATTTTCTTGATTAATACATTGACGTTTTGAAGGATAGCCGTCATCACCAAATGCAATAGCTTGGACTTGTAATATCTGAGTAATATATTTTAGCACTTCCTTTTCGGATTCCATTTCACCCTTAAAAGCGCAAGTGTACTCTTTAGAAATATGAACTGTCGGTTCTTCCAATGATCCAGTCCAACGTATAAATCGCCAAAATTTTCCAGTTGTGACTATTCCGAACATCGCTTGTTCCATTTGTCCGTGCTTACGTTTACTCAATTGTTGCTCTATTGCGCTATGCATTTGCACAAGAACTTGAGCTGTTCCCTTGTTCATATTTTCCGCTTTTGCTTCACATAACAATACCACCAAAATTTTATCGATTTCCACCATGTAGTCTACAGGGCCGTACCCATGACTTCCATCCAGGTCTATTCCCACGCTCAATTGCGCAGATTCGTTTGTGTATTATTTTATATGACAAACCGCAATTTTCACGAAGGTAGAAATATATTCACGAGCATTGATACCAAATTCATAATTGAATGCACTAAGTGTTCTTTGAAGTATAGCAACGAAACCGTTTAATTCGCCTTCAGTAAATGAGTGCTCTAACGAGGGTAGGTCATTCAAGTTAAGCCTTGGCATGCTAGCAAGAGATTTATAATCCTGTCGTAATATTTCCTTAAACACGTCCTTTAGTTCCCAATCACTGTAAGACTCTTTACCATCGATTTTGACTATTAGTTTAAGACTATAGTCGTTACCGTTTGGTTCGGTCTCAGATACTAAAATGTTAAAGTTATACTCGTTTCGAATCTCATCTTTTATTTCATCATTGAAAAAGTAGAATTCTTCTGTTTGTAACTCCTTAAATCTTTTTACGACTTCTTCTCGTAATAAACTTAAGGAACCACTAGTATGTGGTATTTTACATTTGCCTGAACAACGTAAATAATTGAAGCTCACCGAAACTACATTTGGTGGAAATTAATAAGCACTTATTTTAAGTGGGAAAAATAAAACAGAGAAAATAAAAAGGGCACTTACTATTTGCATCTGAGAGGGGGTAACGAACAAGAAGTGGTGTTTTAGCAGTTGTACTGTCTGCTAGAGTTTGTAAACTAGTATCCGGTAAAAGAGGTGTGTTGTTATTATTAAGGAATTGGATATTTTGCGGTATGACCTTTTTTAACGGTTCGAATTCGTTCTTGAGAATACGTTTGAAGTCAGCCAAGTCTCTGACTTGAGATATGTTAGCCTCCAACTTATTGGGATCCGGCGTACCCTCAAAATGAATCCAAATCTTAACTACAAGGTTTGTGGAACTCGGATAAGAAGTGTCTGGGCGTTTCGCATCTTTAGCCATTTTTTTAAACTGCGGAAACCAATTTAGGTTATTAATCAAAAATTATGAATCGTTTATTAAGGGTAAAGTATGCCCCGTGATGATCACACGCGTAATTAGCCAATAATATCACGTGATTGGAGGGTGATAAACACAACACGAACGTTATTGGCTAGTTTTACTGCAGATCGTCACATGACCGGAACTTTGCTGTAGTAATTTATTAATGCAGTGTGAAAATCATCTAACATCTAAACTGATCATGCTAATCCGCTTGAAGATTAATCTACCATAATCGTGTTTATTTTTAAGTCTACTAGAGTGGTAGCTAGGTACATTGAATCAATTGTGTACAGTTAAGTTTGTAATTTTATATACTCACGTACGGACGTGCTTACGAGTAAAGAAACATTCAGAAACTACGTACGTACGTACGACGATACGCACATGATTTATCTTACTTAAATAGCATATTTTCACGTGCTTCATAGAAATTTATTTATAAGTCGGGCTTTTCCGGTAAAGATCCGTAACTTTATTTTTTTACTTTTTTCAAAAATGTTACCGTTGCCAAATGAATGTCTTTTCGAAATATTCATTAACCTTAAGATTTATTATAGATTTTTATTTTCCTGCCTTCTTGTAAACCGCCAATGGTGTAGAAATGTTGTACCAATATTATGGAGCGAGCCATTATTACATTTTAAAGATAAAAGACTTATAAGAATATATCTTTTAGCATTAAATGCCGAAGAACAAGCCCCATTAATTCCATTAAATATATTACTCCCAAATGATCAAAAACCATTATTTGAATACACTACTTATACTACATTTGTCAGCTGCTATGGTTTAGAACATGGAATTATAAATTGGCTTTGTCGTGAAGGAGATGAACCTCATGATTTTAATGATTATTCTAAAAAATATAAATTTTTTAAGGATGAAGTTGAAACAGCTAAATCTTCTTTAATAACTATGTTTTTAAGATCCAGTTTAAACCTTAAAGATTTAAAATTTTATGGATCAGTTAATAATAAAATAACAAAGCTATTAATAGAAGCTCTTTACAAAAATATCACTATTACTTCTTTAAATCTTTCCTATACTCAACTTAGCTTCGAAGAAGCAAAAGCATTGGCTGAAGTTCTTTACAAAAATACCGTTCTGATCTCTTTAACTCTTTATAGAAATAAACTTGGTCCTGACGAAGCAAAAGTATTGGCTAAAGCTCTTTATGAAAATACTACATTAACCTCTTTAGATCTTGGCCTTAATCAACTTAGTTTTAGGGGTGGGAAGGCCTTTGCTGAAGCTCTTTGTAAAAATACTTCTCTAAAATCCTTAGATCTTTGTGGTAATCAACTTGATTTTGAAGGTGGAAAAGCGTTTGCCGAGGCTCTTTATAAAAATGATACTTTGACTTCCCTAAGACTTAGTATTAATCAACTTGGTTTTAAAGGTGGAAGTGCATTGGCCGAAGCTCTTAGTAAAAATACCACTCTAACCTCTTTAAACCTTTATGATAATCAACTCGATTCTAAAGGTGGAAAAGCATTGGCCGATGCTCTTTGCAGAAATACAGCTTTAACTTTTTTAAATCTTGGCGATAATAGACTTGGTTTTGAAAGTGGGAATGCATTGGCAGAAGTTCTTCATAGAAATACCACTCTAACTTCATTAAATCTTTATAATAACTATCTTGGTCTTGAAGGCGGAACAGCATTAGTAAAAGCTCTTCGCAGAAATACTGCTTTAACTTATTTGGATCTTAGTAATAATCAACTTGGGTTTGAAGTTGGAAAAGCATTGGCCGAGGCTCTTTGCAAAAATACTACTTTAATATCTTTAGATATTTACAATAATCAGCTTGGTTTCGAAGGCGGAAAAGTATTAGCTGAAGCCCTTTACAAAAATTTCACTTTAAAATCCTTAAATATTAGCAATAATCAAATTGGTTCTGAAGGCGGAAAAGCATTGGCAAAGTCTCTTTGCAAAAATATAACTCTGACTTCCTTATGCCTTTCTGAAAATCAAATTGGTCATGAAGGTATAAAAGCCTTAGCGGAAGCTCTCTGTAAAAATTTTACTCTTACTTCATTAGATCTTTGCAGCAATCAAATTATCTTTAAGGGTGGAAAAGCTTTAGCTGAAGCTCTTCATAAAAATACTAAATTAACTTCTTTAAATCTATATAATAATCAACTTGGCTTTGAAGGAATAAAAGCATTGACAGAAGCCCTTTGTAAAAACATTTCATTAACTTCATTAAATCTTTCAGATAATGGACTTGGTTTTAAAGAAGGAGAAATATTAGCAGAAGCTCTTTGCAAAAATATTGCTTTAACTGATTTGAACCTTTCATATAATAAACTTGGCTTTAGAGGAGGGAAAGCTTTAGCTGAGGCTCTTTGTAAAAATTCTACTTTAATTTATTTAAAAATTCATAACAATCACTTTAATCTTAAAGAAGAAAAAATATTAACGAAAATTCTCCGTAAAAATACTACTTTAGTTTTATTAAATTTTGATAATTATCCGCGTCATTCATTTTAAATAATTACCAATATTTTAAATAACTGTGTAATTCTAGAGCTTGCCACATTAATTATATTTGGTTAATTATTGTCTTAACAATGAATTGTTAAAGTACCCTAATTTTGTGCGTTATATTTAAACTCTCCAATCAAACAGTATTAATATTCTGATATTAGCGAAGAAAAAAAAAACTGGTATGTAAATCTTTCGTAAACCATCGTAATAGTTTTGCGCTGACGAATGGCGAAACCCTAGTTTCGACTTTCGTCAAAAAGTTTAAAAAGGCGAAGTGGTGAATCTGGCGAAACATAGCGAAACTAGTTTGTCACTCGACTCATTTTCAATAAACATAACTACGAAATGGTTCCTAGCATCGTGCCGAGTTAACTATCCTATTTTCTATTCTTTTTTAACATCCGATCTGCTCGATCAGGCTAATAAAACAATCATCTTCGATATCCGGGGTGTCCACCCGAGCTATCGATCACACCTATAAGTCCACCTAACACACGGTAACACACGGGGAACTCCCATCTAGTGGTAGGTAGGGGTACAAGCGACAAAACTAGACTTGCGTCGAGCTCCGCTCCTTCTCTCTTAAATAGCTATTCCTATGACCTCATACTTACTCAACCAAAACGACATCTCTCATCCAATACATCTCTTACCCATTTCTTATACTTGCAACATCCGTCACAAATACCTCTACCGGGTCACGGTCTCGTGACAAATGGATGCCTCGTGATGAAACATGAAAAACGAATGATATGGACTGGCTCCGGCCCAACGCCGGGTCGATGGGCGGATCGACTCTTAGCCTGAAATGTTAGAATCGATTCTCTTATAAATATATTTCAGGTAAAGAAATTAGCTAAAAATCACTAGTTTACAACATTGTGAGTATTATGACGAAGTCAACAGTTTTTATTAATAAAATTTCCGAAATCTTAACTTTTTATTTAATTTAATGCAATTCTAGATCCTTTTACTTTTATATATATATAAAATCATCACTTTATTTAAACTGCGTGTTACTCTTAGAAGACTACATTTCTTTATTTTATGAGGGTAAAATGACGAACGTATTACTATGACGATCTTTTATAACAGATAATACATTTCGATTATCTTCGGCGATTTTTCTTAAGAATCTTTTTTTATCAAGAAAACAGGATTTTTTTTCCCAAGTAAAACTAACTTTACTTACTAAGTAAAGTTGTTCAGCATACAATCTTTCACTTACCCTCAAATTTTAGTGAAATTCGAATGACCTTTTTCTAATAGCTTTTTTTGTTATATGTTTTGTCGCAGTAAATTAATTTCTGCGTTGGAACGTATCACAAAAAAGCTTATGAATACGAATTGCACCAAAATTTGAGGATAAGTAAAAGATGGTATGTTGAACAACTTTACTTAGTAAGTAAAGATAGTTTTACTTGGAAAAAAAATCCTGTTTCCTTAATCTGTTCAATTCGCCAAAATACCCACATTCGTCATCATACCTGCATTTACCTTAGCCCTTAGCGTAGATATTCATTAGTTGGCTAGTTTGGATGATAAATTGGCAAACAATGAATATAAGGAACGGAAATGTTCTGGTATACATATAGATGGGGGTGAAATTACCCTTTATAATAAGAAGTTTTTGTTGAAATTGTTGAAATTACTTAATGGTGAAATTGGTGAAATTAGTTTTTCAATATTAAAAATCAGTTTAAATTATGTCAAAAATTAATTAAAACTAAGCTAAATTAAATACAATAATTGTTTTAGGTTTAATTTATAAATATATTAAAAATGTTGAAATTATTGTTGAAATTATTGTTGAAATTAAAAAAATTGAAAATTAATTTCACCCCCAACTATAGGTATACACGGTTGCATAGAAAATTAATCAACATAACGTACTAACATGCTATAATTTCAGACAAACGAATAAAACTAAATATTTAGTATCACTATAACTTTGGTAAGGAATGACTGGGGCTAATTCTGATGATAAAAATTGTTCTAGCAAAAAGATCGGCCCGGTCGATCAGTCTGAGCTTTTTTAGAATCGACATGATCCATGATTTTTTCATCGGCCCGCATCATTACTATGTTTGTATTGAAAACTATAGGGCGCATTATTAAAACTTTAAACCTATAGTTCGTATTCAAGCCATTTATTAATAGCTGGTTTTGTATAATATAAGGTGGATAGGGGTAATTTGGCAAATTGTGATATCTCGGGCCAGTGATCAGAATTGGATTAAACTTATACCATTCGATTCCTCTCATTGAGAGGAAAAGAATGTACCGTACTGCATACAGTACCCGGGGTCTTATTCAAGAACACCATTTTTTAAATTGAATAGTACCCGCGGGTACTGTGTGAGGAACCGGGTACTATATGTTGGGGATATATCATATGAAAATAATAAATTAAATATAGCTGTACCCCCGGGTATAGGGTGTCCAGGATTATGCGATGCGATGAGGTAAATTATGCGGGCGAATGAGGTTGATTATGCGGTGGATGCGAAATAAATTTAAAATTATGCGACCAATTAGGTCGATTATGCGATTTTTATTATATGTAATTAATTTTTTAGTTCTGTTTTTCAGAATTTCTTGGACATTTATCAAAAACTTTACCTCGACTATGCTCGTAATTTATTTTCTACATCGGAACTTTTCGGGACCTACATTTTGTCACCACTCTATCACCCAAATTATGAAGTTAACTTATTCCCAACAACCAATCAGATTTTATTCACGTGATTTATGCTTTTTTTTTGCTTGATTATGCGAAGCATATGCGATGCGAAAAAATAGCAAATTATGCGCATAATATCGCATCGCATAATCCTTGACACCCTACCCGGGTATTATTCAAGAATTAGGCCAAATGGACAATGTACAACACCCGGGTCTTAATCAAGGGGGTATTATTTTTCGGGGATACTTTATGCAGTGCTCTATGGTATATATTTTTCAGATCTGATGACTGAACCGGAAATATTGAACTCGATGCATTGTTTTAAAAATATATTTTACAAACTTTGAATTATTTTAATTCCGACTTTGCAATCTAAATCAAGCAATTTTTATACTCATCGATTCCGAGGAATTAATTTGTGCAAAAGTCGCTCAGTTCCATCACAGAGTCACGAGATATTCGTGTTTAAATACTGAAATATTTGGAAAATTGTAAGGTTAATTTGGCGAATCGTGATATCTTAGGGTCCTGTGGTCAAATTTATGATTGTTATTCTCATCGAGACGAATCAAATTATTCGATTCTGATCACGAGATTCCGAGATATTCACGATTCGTCAAATATCCCTTGACACAAATAATTCGTATTTTTTTAAATAAAATATTTCAGGTCTAACGAGATTTTGATATCATTCGATTCAGCTCAATGAAATGAATCAAATGATATTAAAATCGGGTTATTTCGATTGCTATATCACGTGACACAATCGAAAACCCTTCGAATCGCCTCATTACGGATTTGCAAGTGATTCATATCACATGCTAATAGTAAATATTTACTTGTTGTTATTTTCGCTAATAGCATGTGAAGTTAGACCGACGCGTTAGAGTTGAAATAATGTATATTATATTGTGAAATTTAGCAAGGAATTTTTTTGCTAGAGCGTAAAAGGTGATTTCTTGGGCAAAATTTTGGTTTCGATTTCATGTTACGTTACACGAAGATCACATTACCTTGAATAACTCACTTTATGGCTATTACAACTAGAGCTAAACATCGTGAACTTAACTGTTATTGTATAATTTGAATGAATTGGAGATCACGGCTTTGTTTAACTGGTTTACTAGGGTTTCAGAGTTCGAGGTTTCGCCAGAATTTTGATGTTTCACCAAGAGGTTTTGACTTCAGACTTTTTTGGCTTAGGGTTTGTCTTTTGCCATTTAGAAATAGGTTTCGCCTAATAATACTAGTTGGTACTTTGAACCATTAAATTGCAATCTTTGAAAAATTGATCATTATTATCAGATTATATGCACAAAGATAAATAATGTTGCAAGTTTTATTATTTCGATTTCTGTATACTAGAGGTTATATTCTTATATATAGCTAATTCATAATTTAATATTGTTTCTTAAATTGTCAAAACATAATTTATTTTGACTTCAATATATGATTAAGTTTTTAATTATCATATAAATATCGCTTACATACTACTATTTGTTATTTATATTTAAAATTAAAACTCTAACTGACTATCAAATAAAATAAGTTATATAAATGATATTAAAAATCAAAGTTTAAGTTTGCTTTAGCAAAAATCTGAAAAATAAAAAGTTAAAACCAATATGCTTAGCTTAGAGTGCTTCAAATCAAAAAAAAATAATTGATGATAAATACTTTGTACTTCCATGATTTTATCTCTTGAATATTGTATGAAATTTAAAGATTTAAATTTATAAGAATCCAACTCAAATATTTGACAAATGGCTAAATTTTGTAAGTTGCTATTGGAAGATTGTTGCTATTTGCTAAGTTTTGAGTTAATAATTTAGGCTGTATATTGGTTTTTTTACTTTTTTTTGCATTATTAAATTGATTTCTATTTCCTTTTCTAAGTACTACTTGTTAAACTGCATTCTTATTTCTTTAATATATAGTCTTTTTAATAGATCTGTATCACAACATTTGGATATTTAAATTTGCAAATGCTGGTGGTATATTATTGGCTATCTTGGGTCTTTTTCCTTCAATAATTTCTAATATTAGTTTTAGTATCATGTGCTTTATTAGAAAATAGTGATAATCTGTTGTAAGTTCTTATATTAATATTCCAAAGCTATAAGTATCAGAAGCTTTAGTGTATTTAAAGTTTTTAAAACTTCAGAAGCTATATAAAGTAATATTTTATATGAATTATTATTTTCAAAATTGTAATTATATCTTGGTATATACCTAGTACACCAATTTTTATAGAACTATTAAACATAACAAGTTTGTCATATTTGTCTAAAAATAACTTTTGCTATATATATATAATAATTTTTAATCATAATTGATTTATTTTGGGAGTTATTCTAAATAATTGTCCAAAGGACTTACTATAGCGACAAAAGTAATCAATATCTGTGTGTTTGCAAATTACAAATTTTGCTTGGCTAGATTAGGTGTAATATAAAAAAAAACAACAATCAAAATATTCCAACTAATGCTTATTGGCTAGATCTACTACAATATAAAAAAATCTATTTATACTTGGTTCTTCAGACTCTAAATAGTTTCTATTTTCCTTGTTTATATTTATTTGCTACAGTATAGAACAGCAAAAAACCATCCAAATTTAGGGTATATAATACAATTTCTGATTGGCTAATTTTTATTAAAGCACCAAAATTGATTTATACAATATGAGCTATAGTGGTTAATTATTATAGTATAATGAATTATTTAATTTTTAATAATGAGTATTAACTAATAAAATTGCTTGCACATGACTAGCATTAACATGATTGATAATTTCTTTGTACCAAATTTCTGTTTTACTATTAAAGTTACCAAACTTTGATTTTTTATAACTTTTGCAAAAAGCAATATATTAAAAATCTGTCTTACAGATTTGTAGTTTAATAAATTTGTAAGAGGGATTTTTAAAATAATTATTTGTTATAAAGTTATAAGACATTAAACAACTCTAAAAAATTAGATGCTTTTTGCTATTTTATACTGTACTTAGTTGAATAAATTAGTGTACAAATACTAGCAAAGCTCTATTAATAAACATTTGTATAAATAGTATTTTACAAATTGAATCAAATAGATTTTTAACTATGCTAAATTGTTTATTTACAATACTATTTATTTAATAACAAACAAAAAAATATTATTAAATAAAATAAGCTATATATTTAAGTTTTAGAATATTTTATTCTTATTTTATACAAGTTTATTTGCAAAAAAATTATTGTAAAACTATACTATTGCCATTTTTTCTAAATTGAAATCACAAAACTATCTATTAATTAATTCATAAAGTTTTTTAATTTTAATATTTTTCTTTTTATTTGACTATTTATAAACTTTAGCTAGTATTTAAAGTTTTTTTTTTTTGTTAAACTGCACGTGTGGCGCTCTTTTAAAGTTTTTCTTTTCTTTATTAAATATATTTTTATTGTTTAAGACTTTATTTTTATAATTAAGACTTTTTTTTTCTTGATTAAGAATTTTTTTGATATATTATAGCAATTACTATATTATTTATTCTCTTTAATAAAAGCATTAATTTTTTTTAAATTTAATATAGACTTGGTTTTCTTTAATTAATTTCATATACAACATTTTAAAATTCTTAATTTCTTTTTAAAAATTTGGGATTTTTTTTTAAGAGCATATTTTTTTCTATTAAATTAAAAGATATTGTCATTATTGTTACTTTTATAAATCTTAAAAATTTTGATAACATGGTCAAAAATATTATTTAGATTTTTAAATAAGCATTTTTTTAAACATTTTGAATAATTTATATTTTTTATTAATTTATAAATTGTGTTTTCTTTCTGTTGCAAATTTTTACATCTTTGAATTTAACAAATCTGAAATTTAAAAAAATATATTTGTAATATTGTCAAAAATTAGACCTTTATATATAAACATTAGCTATATAAAATTGATTAACATAATACAATCAATAGCTGCTAGTAATAATATATATTAGTCATACAATATATTACATAAAAATGAACTTTGAATCTTTGATGTTTCTTTCCCTATAATTAACTTAAAATTAAAAATTTTGGAAATATAAAACAAAGGAGAAGAAACAATTGAGCTTAAAAATCAAATTAAAATTTTGACAATTTGGTACAAAACAAATTGTAACTTTGCCAAAAACAAATATTTGACAATTTAAGAAGATAAATATATAAACTCATGCTCAGTAGGGCAAAAAGGGGAGTTCTGGGACACTTTTTCGGTACCCTGGGTACTAAAATAGTCATCTTACCTTTTTTACATCTCTGTAAACCTATATTCTATATCAACTCTTTAGTACCTATATAAAAACCTGGGTACCAAAATTTATATAGCTAAAACTCACTATTTTTATATTTTATAATCAAATCAGATGACGACAAAGAATTAATAACATCATCATACCTGATATCATATACTATTCATCTATATATAAATCAAGGTACCAAAAATTAAGTATCTATTTTTCTTTTATAATACTTTTGATAATGTTTGCTAACATAATAGCTTCTAATATGGTCAGGACATCTACCACTTTTAGACCGAGTAGGTTTACCACAATCAGTACAAGGATAACGCCTAATAGCATTTTTATGAAGCCAACACCCTTTAGGATTCATACATGACCGTCCACATATCTCTCTAGTATATAAAAGGAAATCGCATATATATTCACCTAACTGCATTTTTTATATATGCCTAGTACATATTAATTTTCA
>QKWP01001632.1:7972-37792 GCA_003550325.1 Gigaspora rosea
ATAAGATTTTATAGAATTTTATTAATAAAATTCTATAAAATCTTATTATTCATAAAATTTTACTAATTAATTCTAACTAATCCACTAAGTAAACTTGTTTAGCACCTAAAAATACATTAAATAGGCGGGTTGTTTTTATTTTACTTGACATTTGGAGAAATGATGCTTAAATTTGACTTTTTTGATCAAAAATCAAATATTATGCATCTTTTCGCCAAATTTCAAGTAATATAAAAACAAACTAGCGTTTTAATACATTTTTAGATGCTGAACAAGTTTACTTAGTGCATTTTGTTAGAATTAAAAAATCCAAAATTATGCATCTTTTCTCCAAATTTCAAGTAAAATAAAACCAATCCTGCCGATTTAATGTATTTTTAGGTGCTAAACAAGTTTACTTAGTGCATTTCGTTAGAATTAATTAGTAAAATTTATGAATCATAAGATTTTATAGAATTTTATTAATAAAATTCTATAAAATCTTATGATTCACAAATTATTCTTAATTAATTCTAACAAAACGCACTAAGTAAACTTGTTTAGCACCTAAAAATACATTAAATGAGCAGAGTTGTTTTTAGTTTACTTGAAATTTGGAGAAAGTATGCTTAAATTTGACTTTTTTGATCAAAAATCCAAAATTATGCATCTTTTCTCCAAATTTCAAGTAAAATAAAAACAAACCAGCCGTTTTAATACATTTTAGGTGCTGAACAAAGTTTAGTTAGTGCATTTTGTTAGAATTAATTAATAAAAATTTGCGAATTATAAGATTTTATTAATAAAATTCTATAAAATCTTATAATTCATAAAATTTTACTAATTTATTCTAACAAAATGCACTAAGTAAACTTGTTCAGTGCCAAAAAATACATATAATTATATTTAGACTTAGACAAGTCTGCAGATTTTGGACCAGACCTGGACCGGACTCATAGATGAGTCTAGTCTGAAGTCTGAAATTAGTAAAATTTAGAGTCTGAGTCTGGTCTGATCCCGGACCGGACCCAGACTGGACCTAGGAGCACTAGTCTCAATGAGATGAATTGAATGGTACCAAAATAATCTGATTCTGATCGATATAGCACGCATAGAATTTAGGTGCACCAAATTAGACATATCTAATTATTAATTGTTTATAGTATACAAATCTTTGTTGATCTTAGGATCCTGTGATTAGAATTTAGTGATTTTAGGCTTGTTAGAATCATCTCACTAAGCGAACATTTTGGTAGTTAAATCATCAAAAATGGACTAGTGGATCAAAAGTTATTCAATATTAAAAATTACATATATATAATAATATATATAAATATAAATTATATATTATATATATTATATTATATATAGGACCTGATAATTGCTCTACCCCCCACCTACCTAAAAAATCAGGTGATAAATGGCGCTCCCCTTAGTGAAGTAATAAACTAACAAATCTTTAGTTGTTAGGTGTGTAAAGTAAAACGTGGGTGCTGCATCAGGTGACTACAGAATATCCTTTAACTCGACACGTAGAGAAACAACTTGAAAAATAATCGGGTGCTCTTGAAGTTTGTAAAAGTTCTTTTCTACTTTGAGCCTTGTGTGGTAGTAGTGTTGGTAAAGAACAAAAGAACAACACATTCAAGTGAGGCAAGTAAAACTTATTGTACGAAGTATTAAATCAGGTGATCATGGTAATTATACTTTAACTTATAGGGTAACAACTTGAAAAAAGAATCAGTCAGTCTTGAAATTTGTAAGGCTTTTTTTCTTTGAACCTTGAATAAAAGTAGTGTTAGTGAAGTGTGAAAGATACTATTGACAACAAGTAAGTGCAAAATAAACTTACTGCGCAATAGATATTTGATCAGGTGATTAAACATTAAGTTTACTTTGACGTAGGGCGAGAAGCTTTTTTTTGAGCAAGTATTGGAAGTTGCATCCTAATTCCAACATATAGAAAAAGAAGTTAGCCATCTTGAAATTTGAAAGAATAGTTTTTTGAGTTATATGGTAGGATCAATAAGTGTTAGCGAGTATATGACGGATATGTAAGCAGTATGAACTAAAAACCATATTTTCCTTAAAGCTTCATATTCCATGGCAAATAACGACACCTTAGATCTTTCACATCTTGATCTGAACAATCATATCTTTAATTATCCGGGCTTTAATGATCTGAACGTTAATAGCTTTAATGATCCGAACATTAAAGCTTTAATGATCTAGACACTAATATTTTAAATGATCTGGACATTAATGTCCTTAATGAAGAAGAAGAACAGAATGGTAAATTCTACTTATTATCACTCATATAACATGTTTTAATTAGCCTCTTATAATTCTATGTTATTTACCATATATTTAGCATTCGTAGTGACTTATGATACACCAACTATTTCTACCGACACAGACAACCAGTTTAATTCTAGTATTACATTTGAAGAACCTATAAGTTCGAATGATGAGCAACAAAGTGAAAATGAATCTGATAACGAAAATGATGAAAAGATTCAAAATGGTGCACTTTTTTCTAGCTGGGAGTCTTTAGAGTACGCATTAAAAAACTATGAATTGGAGATTGGATTCAGTTAATAAAATCTCGAATGGAACGCGACAGTAGTGGTGAAATAATTCGTCAATGTTTTCTTTGTAAAAATTCTGGAGAGCATCAATTAAAAAAAAAGATTGATGCCACGCATTCTAAAGATAAGTTATCAAAAAAAATTGGATGCCCATGGCAACTAAATGCCGGTTATCGTAAAAGTGAAAATGCTATAATTATTAACAAGCTTGTTGAGAAGCATAATCATTCTCTTGCACCACATAGAAAAGAATTTGCTCTGAGTTTACGCTCAATTTCACAAGAAGTTCTTGATACAATTAAGTTTTTAACACAAGAGTGTAATCTTGGGGTCAAAGCTCAACATCGGTATCTAGCAAAAAAATTTTCTGACCAACCATTATATGATCGTAATTTGTATAATGCTATACGTAGATATGGAAACCAAATGGGTAACAAAAGGGAAAATAATGCAGCAGATATGGTGAAATAGTTAATGCAACAACAAGAACAAGAGCCCGGATGGGCAATTTATATTGAGTTTGAGGGCATTGATAACAATCTTTCTCGACTTTTTTGGATGACACCCATGCAGATAGAATTATAGAAACATTATCATGACGCAGTAGTTAATAATAATATGGCCAAAACAAATGCATATAATATGCTTTTAAATCTGTTTGTAGTTGTTAACAATCAACATCGAACTAGACTTGTTGCACAGTCTCTTGTTCAGGATGAAACAATTGGCTCTTATACTTGGATTCTAAATTGTATACTTAAAGCAACGGATAACTTGCCTCCAAGAGCAATTTTTACTGATGCTGATCTTGCAATGATCTCTGCTATTAATCAAGTATTTCCTAGTTCAAAGCATAATTATTGTATATTCCATATACAGACAAACCTTGCAAAGAAATTATCTAGTAAATTAGGCAACACTTATAATAATTTTTTACAAAGCTGGTTCCGGTATCATAATAGCCATAGTGTAGCTGAATTAAAGCAGAATTGGAAAGAATTATTAGACCAATATCCTACAGGGCAAAGTTATTTGCAACAACTTTGGAGAGTACGAGAATCATGGGCAAAGATTTATGTATTTACTACATTTTGTGCTGGAATGCAAAGCTCTCAATGGGTAGAAAGTATGAATAATATTATTAAAAGTGAGGTTGGCGCAAAAACAACACTGCTTCATTTATGTAAGGCTATTCAAACCAAACTTGATTGTGATGCGCAACATCAACGATTTTTTGAATATAGAAATGCATTACCTACCCGGGGTTGCCAAGTCTTCAGAGCGTTTTTTTTAAATCTATTCAGGATGAAATTGAAAAGTACTTGATATCGGAATCTGCATTTGCTCAGAATACTCAAATATCTCAAAGTGTTTTATATCGGGCATCTTTGGTTGAAACTTCTAATAATTTAGTTTCGGTATAATTTGAACTATATACTCTTACATATAGTCATTATTTTATTGATTAATCCATAATCTTAATATATTTATTTAGCCACCTAAAGCCTATGAATATTCGGAGGGGTATTTAGAGGATGAATATGATGCATTACAAGCCTCACTTGAAACTATTATAGAGATGGTGAACCACGAAAATATTTTGGAAATTTGGAGAGTATCATTATTTGATTAACATATTCACAGCTATCCTCACTATGTTATTATTCTAGCTGATAACACTCATATTTGCACATGCCTTTATATTATTTCTCATGGGCTATATTGCAGGCATTTTTTTAATGTTTTTAAAATGTCGAGTAATACAAAATTTGATATTAAACTTATACCAAGGCGTTGGTATTCTAATCCAATGCAAGTATACGATTCATCGCCAATTAGAGGTACAATAGCAGATCATGAAACAAGTATAGAAATGAATCAAGTAATATCTATTCGCGGACCAGATGTATATCAGCCTAGAATTTGTAAAAATATTACACAAAAGCAAGAGTATACACATGGCTTTGGCATTGCTAAAAGTGGATTAAAATTTGCTATAGACAACGGTTTAGTTGATGAGTTTGTTGGTCTGATTACAAAATTTATTGAAAACCATACTGGTGTTAATACTAGTCAACAAGTGGAAGTTGATATCACTCAAATTGAAAATCCAAAGAAGTTAAAACATAAGGGTCGCCCCAAAGGATCAAATTCTGTGCAACAAGATATTCTTCAGGATTTAAATACGGGGCAAGAAGAATCATTAAGACCAACAAAACATGCTAATTGAAATCAATAACGATAATATTCAACCAAAATCAGGAACCCGACGTTGTGAAAATTGTCATGGAACTGGACATTACAATTCTACTTGCAAATTCCCTAAAAATCACTTTAAGTAATTCATATTCGTTAACAACTAGCTTAGATAAATTGTAGGATAATATGTCTGTTAATTTGTATAGTCAAAATACTTGCTTACTTTGAGAATTTAGAAATAAAAAGTATTTTCTACATCACTCTTAACTTGTATCGCATTCAAGTTTTCATCTTAATTGATGTATATGTATATAACGTATTAGTATTTGACTCTCAATATATATATTTGTCTTTTGCAATTATTATTATTGCTCGATCAGTTGACTTTATTCAAATCAACTGAATGACTTTATTTAACAAATCTGAAAAACATATGGGATAAGGGCTCGCTACCCTTGGCGGCTCTAATATACATAATCACATGCTTATTACAGAGATATATATTTATCACAACAGCAAGCAAAAAGGGACACCAATAATGCTATGTATATCCCACAGGTAAAGGGACGAGCCGAACCATTCATGGATCAAAATGTCTTCATGTAGAGGAAAACTGCTTTAGCTGTAAAGAGAATAGGTAACTATGTTCCTGCTAATATAAGCGAGGTTCATTCTTATGGTCCTTGCACTGCCACTTTCTGTTGTTTGTTTTTTGGTTCCACAGCTACAGTAGCAGTGCAAGGACCTGTTAACATTTTAAAAATATGGATAAGAAATTAAAAATAGTCTGTGACTGAGACGAAGTTTGTATATCTGGCTCTACAGCTGCAAGTGGCAGTGCAAGGACCAGTTGTATTTAGTTCCGTGGCTGCAGTTTGTTATTGTTAGATTGGTAATAGGGGTAGCTATAGCCAAGTACGAACTGAAATAGTATTTAATGCATATGCAAATACGAAATTACCTATGCAAGTTAAACCATAAAAGGATACATAAAAAAACCTGTGCATGACCGATCAATAATGATCGCCCTGTCACTTCATTGATGGGCTTTTCAATACATATGCATATTTGTTGATATATAGTAAATTATTAAAATTGTTTCGCATTTTACTGGCTGATATGCAAATCATTGATCACGTGATTCACCTGCGATATCGCAGGTTGCGATGAATAACAATGCTCTATTTTTTTTTATTTAATTTTTAATTTTTTTTTTTTATTTTTATTTCAGAACTTTACAAGAACACATTTGCAAAAAAACAATCAACTTTTCAAAACCTTGCACAAGCCAACCAAAACTTATAACACTTTGCAAGAACACACAACAGATTTCTCCAGCAATTTCTAAATTTTCAAGAACGCTTCTTTAAGGAAATAAAAGTTTAGTTAAAACTTTATTTATTTTTTTGTTTGGTATAATTTGGTTTTGTTTTTTGTTTTTTTTAAATTTGTTTAATTAATTTATTTTATCCAGCATTTTGCATGAAAAGAACTTTTACTTCCCAGTGCTTTGCAAGAAAACCAACTCAGATTTTTCAGCACTTTACAACTTTTTTGACATTTTGCAAGAGCATTAACCCAGCTTTCACAATTTTTGAATTTGCAAGAAAATGAACACTTACTTCAGAAAAATAAAGATTTGGGCTTTATTTATTTTTTTTTATTAGTTTGCTTACACTTTTTGCTTTTTTGGTTACTTTTTTTTTATTTATTTTTTTAATTTTTAATTTATTTTATTTATTCCTGACTTCTTCAACACTTTACAACTTTTCTGGCACTTTACAAAACACTAGTTTCAGCTTCTTTGGCACTTTGCGAGAACATACTAAATTTCTCTAGCAATTTGCAAAAACACCAACACTTTTGAAAAATGTTTTTTATTTTTTTCACTTCTTTGAAGTTTTAAAAAAAGAAAGCAAAACAAAGGTTTATAGCCAAAACAATAAAATAGCCAAAGCAAAGATAATAGAAAACAAAGAAGCAAAAATAATAGCCAACTGTGAGATAAGTGAAAATAAGTGTATAGAGCTAGTTTTTTGTATATAGTAATAGAATTAGATATGACAAAGTGCAAAAGTAGTTTAAAATATTTGTAATAATATAAAAATAATACTATATAATAATGTAATATATAATAAAGTATATAATATTAATTAAAAAGGTATATTAATAAATATAAAATATAATATAATAATAAATAAAATTTATAAAATTTTATATTAAATTGCAAAGCAATGCAAAATATTGTAAAAACCTGTAAAAAAGCATAATTATGTGAATATGTATATCATTTATTTATTTTTTAAAAAATTTTGAAAATTTGCGAAAATTTGCAAAATATTGTGAAATAATATAACAACATCACAAAATATGCAAAATATTACTTTTTGACCTCTGAAGATGGGTAATTTGCATTTTTTTTAACCTCTAAAGATGGGTAATTTGCAATTTTTTAATTGGTTTATTTCACAATATTTCACATATATTTCAAAATATTTCAAAATAAACACTGTAATATAACTGTAATATAATTTAATATATTGCATAATATACTGTGTTGATCATAAGATTTTTGACATATTACAGGCTGTAATAACTTATATAAGATTATGTATATATAATTTGCTAATGTGGTATTCATTAGTTGATGCATATAAGGAATATTGGCAAATTCAAGTCTGAAAAGAAGGTAGAGACAAAGTTGCTATAGCAACTCCCATTAGACTTTTGAGGTACACTATCATGTGTATGAGATTAAAAAATGCTAGTAAAACATTTTAGTATTTAATAGATATAGTTTTAGAAGGAGATGAATGGTATAGTATAACTGCAGCTTACCAGAATGATGTTGGGTTGTGAACTGATGATATGACTGCGGAGCATATTGATTTGTTTATAAAGTTGGCTCATAGATTTAAAGAAGTTGGCCTACCTTTGTAGCTAAAAAGTGTCATATACTTAACAAGAAATTAAAAATGTATAGATACATTGTTAGTAAAGTAAGCATAAAAGTTGATCCCAAGTGTATTAAAAGAATTGTAGAATAGAGATCTCCTACTTGCCTTACTAAAGTATGCTCTTTTTTGGGAATAGTAAATCATTACTATTGCTTTGTCAAGAATTTTAGCAAAGTAGCAAATCTATTGACAGATCTGATTAAACAGAATATAGGGTATCAATAGAATGATGACCAGGAACAGTTATTTTAGGCCTAAAAAAGTTGCCAATAGAAACAATTATACTAAAGGCACCTGATTGAAAAAGGCAAAGGATAGGGAATGACTGTATTAGATATACACGAAAGCTTGTAATGTATCTTTGGAAGTAGTTTTTAGCAAAGGAATAATAGTAGTTAATTAAGACCAATCTTATTTGACTCCCAAAAGTTAAAAATATATAAAATTAATTACACAGTTATGGAAAAGGAGTGCTTGGGATTGTCTTTGGGTGCAATGTAAATGAGCAATATATAGTTAAAACTACTTTCGATATATAGGTTAACTACTATGCTTTGGAATAGTTATTTAACAAGGCAATATTAAAAGACCATCTTATGTGTTGGGTTTTGGCTCTTCAGGTATTTGATTTTTGTGTACATTATAAACCTGGTAAATCTCATGGTAATGTGAATAGAATTTTACAACTAGAGTTACAAATATTAGAACATCAATTAACAAAAGGTAGAAGGTGTAAAGTGATATATTTGATGTTACTACCTCAATTTTATATGATATAAGAGTGATGTAGTGATATTACTATCTCAGACCTTTCAAATATTTGTAGCTATATTTACAAAAATAGCAAATTGAATGATTTTAAAGCAATAACTACTTACTTAAAAACCTTTTTTGGCTATAATATACGAAAAAGAGTGAGTTAAAGTGCTTGAACCTGAAGATGAGCCAAATTGTCTTTTGAATGATCAATTGTATTGAAGAGCATTTAAGACTAGATTCTAAGGTATATGATCTTTGAAAATGAAGAAAAAAGACTAATTATTAGAGCAAATAATAAAGAAGTGGTAGAAGAAGGTGATTACTATAGAATTAATAGTTGTATAAAGAAAATAACCTCAACCAACTACCGGTTTTCACCTTCCTTCTCTTTCATTAATGAACTATAAATGGGCTGCTAGAGATTTGTATAAAGATGTTAAAAAGCACATAATACCATATTTACTCAAAATAACGCACATGGGCGTTATTTCAAAAATTGCATTTTCTTAAAATAGCATGTAAGGTAAAAAGGGGTAATTTGGTGAAGTTAACAATGCTATCGATTTACTTTTTATTGACCCGTGCAAAATTTTACATATTTGAAGTCACGAGACTATGCAATATTTAGAATAGTTCTATAAAAAAAAAAAGGATATAATAATTAAAAATCGGTAAAGATCGCTGCTGTGCATATAGTACTAAAAAATATATCAAAGGGTAATTTGGCGAATTTAGATTATCAAGATTAAAATAATTTTTTTTACTTCCCTTTCTTTTTTTAAAGACCTTTCTGCTTTCCAAGAGTCTTTTGGGCTCTTTTTTCGTTTTTTTGTGCCAAACGAAGTTCCCGTTCAGCTTTCTTTTGCGCTGCTATCTCCTTTTTTGGGCTGCTAGCTCCTTTTTTTGTCTCGCTTCGTCGGCTTTACATTCCACTTCCCTGTTCACTTCTTCTAATTGTTGCCAACTTTCTTCACTAGTGAGGAGCCGGGAAAATGGAAGTGTCTTTCTTTTTTTCCTAGAAGAAGGTAGATCAGACCCGGTCTGGTCTTCTGTAGTTGACTGTGAACTTTCTGTTGGAATGCGAGGAACCGGGTACTTAAGAACTGAACGTAGAGAGGACGTCCCAGGATTTTTGTAAGTATTTAGTTCTTCATTTGCTACTGAAATTTGTGACTTTAATAAAGCATTTTCATTCTTAAGTTTTATATTTTCTTCTATTAGTTGTTCAATATTTGAACGAGTAGAATTAAAATGCTTCGAATTAGTAGACTTTTGAACTGACGAAGATGATGTGGCTTGTTGAATAGAAGATTGACTAGACAAAGGTGAGATATTGAATCGTTCAGTTACTAATGATGGGTCTAAACGGTCAGGACTAATAGCTTTTGGGTCATACGGCCAAATACCTGTCGCTTTATAGGCATTACGAATGGCTTGTGTGGTGTAAGTATTAAGAAAAGCAAAACCAAAGGCTCTTGTGAAGGTTCGTTTGTTTACTATCATGCCATCATTTTCATTACTGTATTTTTCACATGCCTTACTATATTCTTTTTTTAGTTTTGCGAAAGGAATTTCTGACGGTTGCAAAACATGGGTTGTATGCGGCGGAAGTGCATAAAGAAGGATCCCATTGTTACGACAAAAGTCAACAATTGTATAACTGATGTGACTACTATGACCATCTAACATTAGTAATACTGGTCGGGTAGAGGGATCGATTGAATAAAATGATCAAGGCACATTTGAAATAGGTCTTCACGCATGTACCCTGTGCTTGTAAAGCCCATTACGGTTCCTGGTGGTGCTCCGTCGAGTAAACCAGGAATCGTACGAACACCTTTATAAATTATTAAAGGTGGAATATAAGATCCA
Source organism: Gigaspora rosea (assembly GCA_003550325.1). Classification (NCBI taxonomy): domain Eukaryota; kingdom Fungi; phylum Glomeromycota; class Glomeromycetes; order Diversisporales; family Gigasporaceae; genus Gigaspora; species Gigaspora rosea. The sequence goes on from QKWP01001632.1 coordinate 18,327, forward strand.
TCCGCTGAAATTGTGGGCGCAACTGAAATATGGTCATGAGAATTTCCCTGTGCAATTTTGTGGACTTGACGTGCACCTTTTTTCGCTATAATCTTTTCTAATTTAGGCACAATGACGAACCCAGTCTCATCTATATTCCATATTTGTGCCGCGGAAAGCGAATTTTCATCAATAATTTGTTTAAGTTTTTTGAAATGGTCATCAACAATTGTTTTATTTGCTTTTTGTGCCCTTGCCTCTGATAAGTTTTGAGGAACACGAAAGGGCAACTCGGGGTGGTCCTTCATAAAACATTCCCACCAGTCTTGACCTGGCCCATCTTCTCCAAATGGGTGTGATCGTTATTTAACTTCATCATTTCCATCACGCAATGATTAACCCCTCGTTTTGTTAAACCAAACCCAAGCTTCTGCATATTAATGCAGTAGCCGACAAGCTGATTTTCTTCATGACTGGTGAGAACGTTGGGTGCACCCGGACGTTTAGGGGGACCACCATTAGTAACTGCACGCTAAAGTGTAGTTTCTGAAAGACCGAAGTCTTTCGCCAAGCTATTAATACTTGGAGGTTTGGACCCAAGAGGGCAATTATTTAACTTTTAAGTGCAGCACTGATTGCATCACCTCTTTTAGCAGAAGAAGTTTTTATGTTTGAATAAATTTTTATTAAAAATTATCGAAATTAAAAAAGTTACAAAATTAAGTATAAAAGATCAAGATAACGTGATGCGTAAAAATTTGCCGGTAAATATTGTTCTGTTTAGATGTTGTAGCAACATTAGTCGCACAAAATCGTTCGTGTACTGTTCGCATACTAAATTAAATGTCCATACTTGCCACGTTATGTTTAAGTTGGAATCCACGTGTATGTTATAAATAGGGGTAATATGGTGAATTGGAAATAAATGAAAATATATCGTGACTCCATGATTGGATTTGACAATTTTTTTACTATTCGAATCCTCTCAATGAGAGGATTCGAATGGTATAGAAATTGTTCGGATCCGACCATAGGATAACAATATATTTACATTTTTTTACAATTCACCAAATTACCCCTATTCGCCAAATTACCTCTTTTTACCTTAGGTTTCGAAATAATGCCCATGTGCGTCCCAATATAACGAACACTCCAAATGCTGAATTAATAATCTGCTGAAATAACGAATTCAAATTACAAGCGAAAATAAGAATTTTTTTAGTCAAAAAATCTGACTTAGATCGGAAAGGCTATATATAAAATTAAGAAATACAGGTTTTTTATACATCGCACATATATAACAGACAATTTTTTAGAAATTAGACCTTTACCCTAAAATAACACCTATGCGCGTACTCGAACTAACGCACATCCCCTCGAAATAACTCGCAGGTGCGCGTTATTTCGAGTAAATATGGTATAATGCATAATTTGTTAACAATATAAAGTTAAGATTTCTAAAAGGACCCTGAAATATACATAGATAGGTTAGGTATAAGTTTGCTTATTTTTGAGATTTTTTATACAAATTTTCTATTTATAGTAATTTTTTGCTTATTTTTGAAGTTTTTTGCAGATCTTTTTTTTTTTAGTAACCTATAATTAACCTGACCTATCTATGTATATTTCGGGGTCCTTTTCTAAAGAGCCCATCTATATAACTGCAACAAGCTAGATTTTTTATAAAACCTTTATAGATTGTATAGGCCCAATGTATTGTACCTGTGTGAGGTATGAGTACATAGTAGTAGCAATGTAGTAGCTATAAAAAACTTAACTGGGTTTGTTGAAACTCAACTACTCAAAAGAAAAACTGTAAAAAATATCACACAATTTATTTGGAACAATAGTATTATATAGTATAGATGTTTTGCTAAACTTGTAAGCAATAAAAAGACCTTGAATAATCTAATAAGCTTATATTTGAGCATTATAGTAAATTTTTTTGGTTAGCACTTTTAAATTGGTATATATAAGCTATATTTTAAATATTAGATAGAACTTTTATCTGATTTTAACTTTTTTTAAAATACAACATTTTCTAAAAAAAAAAAAACAGAATTATGCTCTCTAAAAAAAAACAAACCAAATTTTATATTTTTTAAAAAAAAAAAGAAAAAAAAAACCAGATTACCAAAATTATATTCTCTAAAAAAAAAAGGCAAAGTTACATTCTCTTAAAAAAACAAAAAAACAGAGCTATGTTCTCAAAAAAAAAATAAAAAATAAAAGATAAAAAAATTTTTAAGCCAATTTGATATATAATCTGCCATATATTACAAATATATATTCTATAAACTATAAAAAAAAAAACTATTTTATACTATTTTATTGCAATTTTTGCATTTTTTCAAATTTTGTTTTTTTTCAAATTTTGTATTTATTACCCGGATTTTTTATTAGCACATTTCAAATATAAGAATTATAAAAATAACCCTATTAGCATTTTTTTTTAAATATACCTTTTTTTTGACTATTAACTGTTTTCAAATATAACCTTTTTATCCAATACCTACTTTTCAAATATAACCTTTTTTTAAAAAAGAGCCTCTATTAGCAATTTTTCAAATATGACCTTATATATTTGTTCGGGGTCCTGCAATAAAGGTACTGAATTTAAAAATAGTTTAATAATATGAGCTTACCATGTGGTTGGAAGTAGATCAAAAATTTGTGGCTAGCTACTAATAGTAGAGCAATAAGAACTGTACAAAAATTAACTATAGTCTTATGAAAAGTGTGCACTAACAAGCAGAATCAGTAGCACAAATATTTACATGAAGTTTGTGGGCCATAAATATAACAGTTAGAAAACTTGGATATTTACCATTTCAGTTAGTCCATGGCCAGAATGCAGTAACTCTAGTCGAATTAATAATTGAAACATATCAAACATTTGTGATGAAGAAGTCTTGAATGACTGAAAAATTACTGGAGTTTCTCACTCTACAAATAAAAAGTTTAACTCATAAATTGAAAAAAGTACAAGTAAACAGAAGAATGAATAAAGTACTTCTATGATTGATAAAATAACTTTCAGAAGGAGAAAATCAATATGAATAATTTGGTTTTAGTCTATGACACTATGCTAGAAACCTTTTTGTTTCAAAAAATAGTTTATCAATGGCTTAGCCCCACAAGGTTCAAAAGATTTGAAATCATGGACAATTATATCTCTCAAAAGTTGATGGAACTGAATTGAAAGGTCCATTTACCAGAAATTAAGTAAAGAAATTGCTTGAGAAAAGCAATAGTACTCGTAATCTTGAAGAGAAGTGAGAAGATAGTAATCTCAAGGATGAAGGTCACAGGGATCTAGCTCATGTCATGGTAAAAATGAGTATATGATATATTTGGTAAAAGGCATCAATTTGGAGCTCTAGAAGGATATATAATAAAATTAGCAAAAAAAAATAAAAAATAAAAAAATAAAACAAAATAGAAGTAATATATTCAATATACATCTATGGAAGAGAATTGATCGATTAGAAGTCTGTGCAGTGATGCATATAATCAATCAGGTGCAGATTGGGGCAAATTGCGTAAGCATGTGGTAATTATGTAAAGGTCTAATGATGCACATAATAAGTATGTAATTAAAAAGAGTTACAATCAAGTAATTGATCGAGCAATATAATTGTAGTTAAAAATAATAATATAAAGGGAAAACAAAATAATACAAATCAGTTTTAGTTTCTTTTTCTTGTAAAAAATAATAATAAACAATTAGATAATTTTCTAATGACATTGAATAAAACTTACTTTGTTTGTATCGCAGTTCATATACTTGTATTGAGAGCTTTATTTATTTTGAGGCATAAGTCATGAATTAACTTGTTAAGTAGGTGACAGGTTGTGTATAGGTGCTCTCAAAGTAACCGTGTAATATCAAATTTAGATTTGGTATAAATGTATTATATGCTTTATATAATTTTTGAATACTATTTTAATAAAATATTGGCAAGACTGTTCAAGAGTAAAAAAAAAGAGCAAATATGTTACTTATTTGTCTTTGGTTATATAACCTTAACAAAGTATTTTATTTATAGTTATACCTCTATATAATTACCAAAATAGGGCATAACTAACCTGTGATTATAGAAAGGTGTGGTTATAATTAATTTGTTATATTCAACAGTATATAAAAAAAAAATCACTGAAACTTCAGTCAGTAGTCAAATATATCTCTTTTATAGTAGCAAATTTAATACTATTCAAATACTTTTATTTATTCTATTTAATTGCATTTTTGCTATTTTAGTAGTAGTATTCAAAACTATAAAATTTATTGAATTTTTATATTTAAAAGCTATAAATAAAAAAAAGCTTACTAGAAACTACAAAGTATAACAAGTAATTTAGTATATTGTCCCCTTTAGAGATTTCAGGTATTAGTTAATTGCCAATTTGGATAAGATCAGCAATATTTTTATATTTAAAATTGGGGCAAAACAAATATATAAACAACATAGTACAAAATCTGAAACAAGCCTGTATATATAAAATTTTTATATGATTTAAAGAATTTTAAAGACATTTTTACTCATATCTCTTATATACAGGTCCGATTTTAATGAAGTTTTACCAGTAGATGCACAAGAACCTGCTCTACAACTTTATTTATATCAAAAATAATATTTACTTAGTACAAAAAAAACTTTTCATAAGGGTCATAATCAGATTTACGAATATATTGATTATATATTTGTTTATCCCCAATTTCATATATAGTAATAATATAGCTATAGTGCTAATCTTTTCCAGATTGGTAATTAAATGCCTTTTCTTTACTACAGTCAGGCCTCTCTAAATGCATAGTAAGAGCTAATAAAAAACCTTGCATTTAAAAAGGTAAAAATCTATAGGTAATATATGAGTTTGGACCAAGTTAAGCCATGCATTTAGAGAGGTTATACATTTAGAGAGGTTGCATTTAGAGAGGCCTGACTGTATAGTAAATTTCAAGCCACTGGTTTATTTCAATTACAATTTTTATAAAATTTTAAATAATAACTAAATACTTTTGCTCATTTTTTCATCTATATTTGTACTATATTTGTAGTAATATTAATTAGTGCTCCAATTTCTGAGTCTGGGTTTGGTCCAGTTTGGTCTGGTCTGGGTTCAAACCCAGACTCAAACTTTAAATTTTACTAAATTTCAAACTCAAACTCAATTATAAGTTTGATCCAGGTCCAGTCCAAAGTCTGCAAACTAGTTTGAGTCTAAATATATATATATATATAAATTTGGATACTAAAGTTTACTTAGAGTAAAAGCAAGAATTAATTAATAAAATTTAGATAATCATAGCATTTTGTAAAATTTTATTAATCATATTCAGAGCATTATCTGTAGTAATTAAATATACTTTGTCTACTAAGTCCCAATATCTAATTATATTTTCATTAATTTTACAAATATTATTAGCAGTATTAGGATAGTGCACATGTTGTATTGCAAGAGTTACTTCATTTAAGTGTAATTGTTGATTTTCATAAGAGCAAATAACTCCAAGAAATTCTTGATGATTTTTAGCTATCCAAAATCCATTGTCAAAAAACTCTAATGGTATTTTTGTTAAGATGATTATGTAATAGTAGTACATAGTAATAATAAGCATGATGGATAATTTGTTTAACTAGCTTAACATAAATAATAAAAGCTAGATCAAGTTTATTTATATAAGTCAGCAAAATAAAGAATACCAAACAATAATTAATAGTTGTAAATCAGAAATAAGCCAATAAACAATCATATTTTGTAATACTCATTGTCTTTTTCACTATGTGGTTGAACAGAAGCTAAATGTGATAGCTTTTATTTAAATAATTTTTTTAAATTGTAATTTTATACAATAATAATTTAGTTTAACTTACTATATATCGCACTTGTGGTGTTCAACACTAGTAATTGAAAATTTAAGTGACATGGAAATCAAAATAATTTTTATAAAAACAAAAATTAAATTTCAATTGATATTAGGGTTAGGTTAAGACCTGGGATGGAGCAGGGCATAGTTTATACCAAAATTTCACAAGGGATTTTTTTTGTTAGAGCCCCAAAGGTGATTTCATAACTGAATTTTTGCGTTATAATCATTTTTTAAAAATATCATGTTTCACCTGATCTTTACATTACACTGCAGTTCATAACAAAAATAATAGTGGTGTTGAACACCAGTAGTGTGATTTAACAATGCCATTAATTTAGTATAAATAAAAACTAACCTCTTTTGAATATGGATTATTTTTCACAACTTCATGATCTGCTAATAAGTGACCAATTAGATTTCCAGTTGAAGATTTAGTTTGATATGTTCATCCACATTTTTTTTCTACTTATATTTCAATTTCACAAATGGCATATTTTCCCCACTACCCATCTTCTTCTTTATGAAGTTTTAGACAAAAAAACTTCCAGATCTAGCTATTCCACTTGATAAGTCAACTTGAAACATTGTACCAACAGGAACATTGTCCTGAGGACATTAGCAGCAGTAAGGTTAATAGTTATTTGTTATTTTCTTTTTTTAGTAATTTTGTTCAGTGTTATACATATAAGTGATCTACTACAAGGTATTTTAGTTGATTATAAATTGATTTATAAATTAAGAATAACCTTATAGAATAAACTTCAGATGATGGGTATTGTTAGATAATATGGATATATCTGATGCGAATTATTTCTTAAACAGATTATCTGTTATTCGCATAAGATCAGATTTTGAAGAAGATATTCGGAGTAATGGATTTTGGATTGCATCACTACTTGGTAGTATTTGAACTGTCTCATTGAGAAGAATTGAATATTATTAAAATAATCAAGTTTAGACCATTAGATATCAAGATAGTTAAGCTTTTATAAATAATATTATTTAAATATCAATATCCTGTGATTTAGCAATCATAATTTACAATTTGAGTAGTATTTGATCCGATACCAAGATCAGTAAGTCCTGATCACTAGATAATAAGATATCATAAAATATGTAAAATTTTTATAATATAAATTTTTAATGATCTCATGATTCTGTAATCAGATTTTAACAAATTTGGGTTCATAGGAATCATCTCATCAAGATCATTTTGGTGGTAAAATCAACAAAACGGGCCAGTTTATCAAATTTATTCAATTTTAAAAAATAAATATTTAATAGTAATTCTAAAAATTTATTATAGATAAACAGTATCAAGATTATTTATTAGATGTTACAAATAATAAATAATATAATAACACCAATTATATAGCTATGTTATATTTAATATCAAAATTCTTTTTTTTATAAGTATGTACTTTGAAAAATTCAGGGCAAATTTGTCCTGAATTGACAAACGATTTAAGGGATAGAGTAGCACAATCAGTGTTTAAAATTACCTTGCATAAAAATGAACATACGCAGTTAATTTTTTTTTTTTTTTGTGCAAGAGAAATTCTAAATATAAATGCACAAGTGTGCAACTAATTTAAATAAGAAGCCTGCACAAAAAGTAACATGCAAAGAAATAATGGAATTTTATTGAGCAAAAAATTTGCCCTAAATATTAAATATAATATAGAATAAAAATAATTCGAAATGTTCTAAAAGGAAAATGAATGAACATATATATGAGCAAGGTTGAACTGAGCTTAAAATTTGAGAAATCTACACAAAATGTTCTGAAATTAACAAAATATAATATATTTTAACATAATTTTATAATATTGGTATTATTCAGAGATAATAAATATGAGCATATAAAAACAAAATTTATAGCACATATGTGCAACTAGTAGTTGTTTTGTGCCATGACACAACTGCATTTGTATTAAACAATGGGTGCAATTTAACAAGGAAATACATCCCATTTGAATTCATTACCAGTATAGTGGTAACAATAATCTTGTTTATTATCAAATCGACCACGCCATTTATCTTGTTCTGTGGATTCAGCAACCCCAAAGACAATCCAGTAACTATACACGCCAGATATTTGCAAATTGAAACCATCGTGAGCAGATGAATGACCGTAAGCAATTGCACCAGGTTTAGTTAACCAATTCCAGGAGTCGGGCCTATCTCTTAGTGCAGCAACTTGTGCGATTGTACCTCTAACCAAATGGTTTGAGATCCAAAAAGTATGGTCTATATATATATGTTATTTAAATAAGATCAATAAATTGAGACAATTTTTGATGCTTAATTAATTAACTATATTTACCTTGAGGAGGGGGAGGAGGAGGTGGTGGTGGAGTAGGAGTAGGATGAGGTGGTGGTGGAGTAGGAGTTAAAGTAGGAGTAGGAGTAGTTGAAGTAGGAGTTGGAGTAGGAATTGGAGTAGGACCATAATCAATATCACTTCGAAAGGAAATACCATATAGTAATTTTTCTTGATTAAAGACCATATAAAAGTTCCTTTATTTGAAATAAATAATAAATTTGTGATTATAATTAATGCATAATATAAAAATCATTTCATAAATTACCTCAATAAAGGCACTCCCAAGTACCCAAGAATCATTATTGATGGCGTTGCCATTAATTGAAATTGAACATCTATCACCAACAATAGGTTTTTTAAGGATTGAATTTAATGGTAGTCTCCATTTGTATTCGTTGTCATTTTCAAATTCAAATGATAAATCAAATGTAGGTGAAATAGAACAATTTACTGTTGCTGAACCATTTGAATAATTTCCTCCAGGTAATGAATTTGCATTAAATTAGCAATAGCATTATCTAATTGAATGTTTGGGATTTCACTATTAAATGAAGCGGTTCCAGAATAGTTCATTGGTACACCATTTATATATATCCTACTAACATAAGGCCGGAATTCCTGCAAATCTGCTCCCCCGGTAGGTTGATAATATATTATTTTGCTTTCGTTATTCCCTATATTTTTTTTTTAATTATTAAATATAACAATGTAAGATAAACAAAAACTTATAATATAATATCTAATGATTTGCCATGAACTTTTTTTCACTAATACTTTTATGGTTGACATACTGTTAACATTGTCTATAAAATTTTTTAGTTATTGCTCCATCTCAGTGGATTTGCAAATTTTAAGTATACAAATAAATATAAGTGATAGATGCAAATGGATGAATGGATTTAGTTATAACGAAAAAAATTTTTTTTATCGATTGAGATACTTTTAATAATTATATGTGTAATTGCATCAATATAATTTTTCACAGCAGCAATATAAAATATGAAATAAAAGTTTGTTACTAACCAATAATATATTCTAAATCTACCCCTCCAAATGTAATTGATCCCCCTTTACTAACATTTGGAGAAAGAGCAAGTCCTACAATTTGATTCTAAACGATATAATATTATTGTTAAAAATATTCTTCTGGATAATAAATATAATGAAACTTTAATTACTTACAGAAAAACGATTTAGAATGTACTATTTCATGTCAATGTTAAAATAAATAAATAAATAGCAAATAATTAATAATATGAAAATAATTACCAAATAATTAATAATATGAAAATAATTACATTTTGGTAAGCATAAGACCTATTTGTCCATTAATTGTATCCGGAATGGCGATGTCTCCGGTTCCTTTTATATCTTTAGGTAATCCAAATTGCATCTGTTCGAATGTTTGAGTATTAATTATAATTGTATCATAGACCCATATGGCTGTAATTTCACTTCCGTTGACATATTCAATCGTGAATTCTTCATAATCACCCGAGATAGAATTCGAAAGAGATGTATTGAAAAAGGTTACTGTTTGATTATTACAAACATTTCCGAATGGACTCATACAAAATTCGCTGACAACCCAGAGTGATTTAGAGGATGTGCCAATTAAGGTTGCATGCCGTAATAGGTTTGGCCAAGTTGTAAAGTTGCAACCTTTTACCTTAAAGTTGTAATGATTTGCCGTAAAGGGNTTAAATATGCATGACCCTTAAAATATTACTAAATTTTTACTTTAAGTATTAATTCATATAAAAAAAATTATATTTATTCAATATTTATATTTAAAATACATATTTGATATGTACGTACGTATACATATACATACATGTAATATGTATATATCAGACATATACAACCCAATACGTTTGTATTACTAAGATATATATTGTTATTGTTTTTCAATATATGTATGGTATTTTTCGAAACATGAAGGATGAGATATATTGCAACAAAGTGCAACATTGCATTTTTTGCACCAAATTTGACTTTGTGGCAGATTTTTTTCATTTATATCTTTATCGTTATGTTTTGCATCCCATCGACACCAAACACATGCTACATGACTTTGGCTTCCTCTCCATTCGGGTAGTGATTTGTACCAGAATGACAAATGGCTGGAAGTTTAAAATTTTTACTTACCATAGAGGCTAAGTTTTCATTCGAGCATTGCTTATTAACTACTTTTCATCTATTATTTAATGCATCGCTCACAAAATCCCATGCTAGTTGCTAAGGTTGCATGCCGTAATAGGTTTGGCCAAGTTGTAAAGTTGCAACCTTTTATCTTAAAGTTGTAATGATTTGCCGTAAAGGGTGTAATAGTCGTAATAGACATAATTGTCGTAATAGGTATAATGGTTGTATTGGTTGTAATGGTTGTAATGGTTGTAATGGTTGTAATGGTTGTAATAGCCATAATGGCAATAAGTAATGGCTTGGTACAGTCGCACTAAACTAGAAATATTAATTGAAACTAAAAACCTGTATAATGGCAAATTTAGATATTGTCGCACAGCATGGTGTAGGAAATTCCATGTGAGTATGGATATTAAGTAGTCTGACTACTTTAGTTTTTACAGCACAATTTATATGTAACGAACCTAGTCAAACTAGCTGGTTACATATAAATTGTACTGTAAAAACTAAAGTAGTCAAACTAATTAACATCCCTAGTCTTAGTCGATTTTTTTCACAAGACCAGCAAATGGTAATGCAACTTGTTTTTTTTTTTACATTATGACATGTGAAGGTAATTTATAACTTTCATAATATCGAGCACTATTAGATACGTGTTCGATATGCTATTATACCATACAGGAACGTAGTGCATGGTGTGAAGTGTTCTGTACAAATCTGGGCATCTGATTGGGTTATTAGTCATTGTGACTCTGTGTAGCATCCCGAATGATACTATAAAAGATACGTACTGGCATTTGAACGGCCTCTGTACGCAAAATCTTATAATTGATTGATCCGCATGATATGTTTCATTATCTAATAATTATTTTTCACATTCGTACGTTTATTGCTGTATGAGATATAAATTTACAAATGAGCGCATGAATTCAAAAATAAAAGATGCAATAACAAACAATAGTAAAAATAATACTTATAGGTACAAAAATTAGTGATCCGATATAAATTTATAGACTTCAATACTGAATATTTGATTTTTTTTTCCTCAGATTTTTTGTCAGACTGATAAATTGATAATCGCTGATCGTCAAAGAAGAATTTGTCGATCCAAATTATGTTTCGTGAATTTTAATATTCTTTACAGGGCGCTCCCCAGAGTTTTGGGTTGGATTCATTGGAACTTGGCAATGCTAGCCAACCAAGTCTATAGCTAAATTATCAGCCGGACGTTAACTTTATCAATAAGTTTTTAGGCTCTGAAATTCAGATTGCAAATACCAGAAACGGAATGCGATGAAGAGTACCAGGAACAGAGTACAAAGTATGCAGAGTATGTTTACTGGTGGGAAATGTGATGTGTATAATTCTGTGCATCTAATTGGATGTTCCCTCCTCATAACCTATTTTTCTGATTTCTGTATTTATGCGTTATTACATACATATGTTCTCTGTATGGCTATCGACTTTACCATATTGTTCCTTATAGCCTTTAGATTTTGTATATAACTTGTTATTACTTGTTTTATTCATAGTTCCGTTTGTATTATCGATTTTCATATATACATGGAATATTTTTCTATTTATATCAACCAATTTTCCATCTTGTTAAATATAAAATTAAGTTTCCGTTCCTGGTTTTGCGCAATAACGTCGCGCAGCTACCTTATTGGAAATACTGGTAAGCCAACTGGATTATTGCAAACATTTATGATACAACCTATTATGGCACTTACAATCTATTACGGCACTTACAACCTATTACGGCACTTACAACTATTACGTCACTTACAACTATTACAGCATTTTACAGCAATACGGCTCATTGCAACTTTGGGCATTAGTTGTAATTAAGGTTGCAACCCAGGTTGTAATCCGTAATGTCCGTAATTATTACTTACGGCCAGCAACCTTAGTGCCAATGGGTATGTTCAATGTTTGAGGCGGTGTTCCAAATTGAATCGGAAAAGACCATTCCGTTAAAGATGGTTCAAAAGTAAGATTTATTTTCAGCGGCGTGGTGATGGGTACCGCAGTAGGTGTGGTAATAGGCGTGGTGATAGGTATGGTAATAGATATGTTAGTATGCGTGATTTCAGCTGTGATGGTAGGTGTATTAGTAGGTGCAGTTATAGTAAACGAAGTGTTAGGAGGGGGTCCTCCTGTATCTCTTTTCCAGTTCTGGTCAACATTATAAATTTGAGCATTAACAATATACGTCCAAAAAATTGTAAGGATAATTAATGAAACGCGTTTTAATGAGAAGACAGATATTGTAAACATATCATCGATTTAATGTGTTTAATGTACTGTTTATACAATAAGGTAGCTGCGCAAAGAAATCAGGAACGGAAGTTATATTTGATATTTATGTATACATTATTGGGCAAAAATTTTTGAATAACGGTAAATTCGTTCAACCAGACAAATGAACACGTGCCGCTTTCGGCACGTGTCAGCCAATCATTTGCCCAGTTGAGCCAATTTACCGTTATTTCCAGTAATGGTGTTATCCGATAATTTATGATCAGGGAGTTGCCGGCTGATCTTTAATTCAAGTAAACGTGATTATTTCGTAACACATGAAAAAAATAACGGAGAAATACATTCATGATCATATGAGTTTGTCGGATAACGGTATTTATAAAGCAAACTTTATTAAAATAAGCTTATACTATAGTATGATAATATATTATAGTCTAGACAGTGATTATATTTTGAACTAAACACTACATGTCTTCCATTTTCTTGGCTATTTATATAGTAGTCAACCATCTTTTTAAAAGGTTGAAATGAAGATATAAAAAAAAACTAAAATCATTTAAAATTTGTATTAAATTTGACATTTTAATCGGTCTAAACTTTAAGCTTATGTAATGTTATGACACATGAAATGTGATCCGCATTCATTTAGTGTCCATAGTGGATGATCCCGGGATCTTTTCGTTAAATTTAAAATAGCATAAGGTAACTATAGGTTGTTCATAAAGAATCGTGCATCGATTTGATTTTTTTAAAGAGAGTTATCATTCATCGCCAGTGCGATGCATCACCACTCCTGACCGAACAATCGGGATGTAGGATCAGGTGTAATGTGAAATCGAAAAAATCGCCGAAACTACACTTTTTATTGCCAAAAAAAATTCCTTGTGAAACTTTGGTTAGGAGGGCCTTTTAACTCCTCCTCCGTACCAAACTTAACCCTAACCCTAAATAATAACCCAGACGCTATTTGTTTTGTTTTTGATTACTGTAATGTTGTAATGTAGACTAAATAATTGGTCGATCAGGGCGATAATGTTGTAATGTAGAAAAAATGTAGAATTAAAACAAACTAAATAATTGTCGATCAGGGTGATAAATGATAATTGTCTTTTTTAAATATCGTTATAGTAAAATAATTTTTTTATATTAAATAATTTTAAATAAATTTTAAATTAAAAACTCTAGAATCTAAATAAATAATTATAAAATTATATTTTATATTTTTATCTAATACTTTTTAAAAAAATTTCAAAGTGATTAATTTTTAAAATAAAAAAAAAAACTAGGTTTAATTTTGTTTTTAAGTTTAAACCAATAATATTTTGAAAGAAGTTTTATATAGTTTTCAAGAACCAAGGTATAAAATTTTATTTATAGTTTTTATGTAAATTAAGAGTTGTACTAAAAGATTTTATTCCAATTTAAAATATGCAAAAATTAGATTACTAAATATCATATTTTCGTGATGCACCATCTCTGTGATAATAAGTTATGGTATCGTGATCTCAGCTATTACCAATTCGGGTAACATTAAAGGATTCTTTAAAATTTATAGCAAATATCTATTGCGAGCATTTAATATATATTAAAATAGGAATGGAAATTCTCTCATTTATAATACTACCGTAAAACATAATGTTATTATACCATAATTTTTTTACTTATACCAAAATTTCCCATCCCTAATAATAACTCAAGTAGATCTTTAGAGAATAAAGATCTTTAGCAGCCAAGTTAAAGGGTGCATATTTATATATTGGACAAGAAATCTGAAAACCTCATTGAAGTTGAATTTACTATTAAAACTTTTTTACACTTTGCCCACAGATTTATCTATTTTTTTTCATAAATTTCCAGAATGAAGCGATGATATAGTGAGAGCAGTGCCACTTATTTTATTTTTATAGACAATTGCTTCATATACAATAGTATTATTCTGACGATTAGTTTGTAGATAAGTTCATATCGTAGATAGTTTATTCTATCATACCAACTGCTTATTTATAGATTATTTAACCAACAGCTCATTTCACAAAGTAATTTGGTCAGAATTAGAATTAAGGTTAGTGAATTTAAAAAAAAAATATTGCTGCAACTGCACAAATTGTTGAAAATTTTCATGAAATCAATAATGGTAAAATGAATGTGCTAATAAAATACTAAAAATAAATCTTATCTGGTTAAATCTTTCTTTTTATAGGTCTCTGAAATGAATAATCAATATATTTGAGAACAGTGTCGTTCATTTCATAAATACAGTAATTACTTTACAAACAGTTTAATTCACAGACAATACTATTTTACAGTCAATTAATTCACAGACAATACTATTTTACAGTCAATTAATTCACAGACAAGTTCATTTTGTAGATAGTCCTTTTCATCAGCAGCTTATTTCATAGACAACTTATTTCACCTGCAGCTCATTTCATGAAGTGATCTTAGTCATTGTCATTAAGAGTCATTAAGATTCAGAATCAAAATCAATGTTTATGGAATTTATAAAAAAAAGAAAAGACTTAGCAGTGAAATACCGTGAAATGTCAAAAAAAAAATCTTACCAGATTCAAAATTTTCTTTTTGTAGATCTTCAAAATTAATGCAATAAAAATGGGAAAGAATACAATTGATTCAGAAAATTATTATTATTTTTTTTTTTTACAATTAAAATTTGCTTCCAGACCTATTTCGACTGATCAACTAAAGCATTCTGATAGTTCGGATAACAGATTGTAACCCTACTGAGTTTAAATTCAACTTAGCATTAGTAAATGAATAAATTTCTGCTAATCAGAGCAACTCTGAAAGAAAGAAAATTTGGGTCTCTTATTATAATATACTGTGTGCAGTGTAATATACAGATTTTACATATTTTATTAGTTATTTTTAAAATAAATTTACAAAAAATTAGTAATAATATAGAGTAGCTAGTAAGTTGCCACTTCATAAATGATAAAACTAGAATTTAAATTTTACTTGTGACGATATTTAAAAACAAACCTATCTATATTATAATTCCAAGTTGCATAAATAGTTTGAAATTTGGACTATTTGTATCATTATTTGTATCATTATTTGTATCATTATTTGTATCATTATTTGTATCATTATACGTGATCAAAATAATAAAAAAAAAAAAAGGTGTTTTCGGATTGATCAATAAATCTTATCCAATTTTTTAAAAAGGATTCCGGATACCAGCAACAAAAAGCAGTTAACCTCGTTACATTACATTGCATCTACTGTGTAGCTATAAAATTTTTAATTAATATGAGGGACATATTTGGCTGCGTAATGTCGGATCTAGGTCGACGTTTAGCCCTAGCTGTTAGCAGGTTCTATAGCAAAATTATCAGCTTTTTATTTAATGAATTAATGAATGGATATGATTTCATTTGTATGATCTTGGGGCAAAATTGATCAATTCCGACCCAGTCGACCGTGATTCCGGCACTCCGATGTATCCCGACCCGGAATTTTGGTGCTCCTGTATGAGTTATCCAAGTAGAGGTCCAATCCGGATAAATCCTTCATCCGATTATCCTTAGAATTTTCCGAATAATTCATATCGGATAAACCCGGATAATCTATTGATATTCGGATAATTATTCGGATAATGGATATCCGCTATCGGTTATCCGAGTATCCGATCCGAATTTATCCGGATGGCCCTTAGTAATTAAAAGTATTATAATTCGTAATGTGTATTATCAGTGTTCAATTCGTGTATCATTCAGTACCTATTTTCAGTTATCATTATAAAAATAAAACTATAGAAATAGTAAAAAGATAGTATTACAATCCTGGAGCAAAATCAATTACTGTAAGAACTTAAGTTTTTACTATCTGGTTTTTACTCTGCAGCAGCATTAATTATTAATTAGCCTTTAATTTTTTATTCGGGGTTTCAAAATTACTATTTCGAAAATAAATAGGAGTTTAAAAAATCTCATTTATGTTTTTGATTTGGCCTATTTATTGTAATATACCCTATTTTTGAATTTAACCGAATTTATGGGTGTTTATGTATTATTAGGATTAGCAAGTGGATTAATACAATACGTATGGTTTTTAAAAAAGTATTTTAAGCTCCATACTATGCAGACCCTAAAATCTTATGAAAATCTTTATAGCGACTCATATAAAGTTATGGGTGTATCTGTTATGCGTCGTTTATTGATTCCTGACATTCAAGGATCGACATAAAATACAAGAGTAACTTTGAAATTGGTATCGATATGAATTTTACCATTATAAATATTAAATCATTTTTTAAAAAAATATATATCATATTTAGAATAAAACATCACATGCGTTTTGTTAAAAAAAAATATATATATCACATTTAGAATGAAATATAGTCATAATAATAATAATGACATATTGAACACTGGAAGAATCTATGCTACATTTATATGAAAAATTAAAGCAAATTCTATTTTTTTTTTTTTTTTTGAAAAAAATTTTCAACACAAATAGTATTGTTATTTATTCTTGCATTGGCCACGCAAAAACAGCCACACCTCCTTGAACATTTCGAATTATTTGTTTTTTCGGCAGTGGCAGTTATAAATCTCCATTAAGCTTCGTTAGTTGACATGCTTTTCTGATATTCTATCGAAGGATTCACGAGATAGAAAACTATATGTTTGCAGCTCCATAATATTAAAAAAAAGATTTATGAAGTAATGATATGATCAATATTTAACGAGCTTCAATTATTAATTTATTTAATTTTTTACTGATACTTTATTGATGCATTATTAAACATAAAACTTAATTAACAGTTAATAAGTCTGATAACCATTCCATCAATAACTCGGATTATTGATGGATCAGTAAATAACGGGTTAGTATTATTTCGCCGACAATCACTTCACCGACATAAACAATTTCACCGACAAATACTCACTGACAAGTTCAATTTACCGACAGTTTGTTTCACCGAAATTCATTTCACCGACAAATTTTTTTTTAAAAAGCACACCAACTTTAGCCCTAATTCTACCTAATTCTACCTGACCCTAACGACAATGACCAGAATTACTTTGTCGGTGAAATGAGCTTCGGTGAAATAAACTGTCGGTAAAATGAACTTGTCGGTGAATAATTGTCGGTGAAATGTTATATCGATGAAGTGATTGTCGATTAATTGATTGCACCCGTAAAAAATAACATACGTCAATCCCTGAATCTGATATTATATATAATTATTCTGTATTGAATTTGTCCAACATTTTCTAAATCAGGTTTATATTCATCCGTTCCTTTTTTTTTTAGCGCGATAGTGTCGCGCGGCTACTTATTTTTTTGAATATACAGTATATAAAATTATAGTAAATCCTGATTAATTCGGATCATGTATATTATCAAAAATTTTTTACATCTTAAAAATTTGAATTACTGTAAAGTTCGGACTATTTAAAATATATCCTAATTGTATCTGAATAGTACTTTATTTTAACGGATTGTAACCCTAAAACTCGGACCTGTTCATACGATTTGTGATGTGCTACATAATCATATTATCTATGTCTCGTGATTACGTGACGGATTTAGCTGAAACAAAATAAATAATTCAAGCACTCACGCTTAAGTATTATAAATTTTCGGAATCGCAACCATCATCAAAAAGAATGCTTATCATATTATAATATCATCTTTATAACAATTATTCCTTTACATAATATAAAGCTTTTGGATAAATATATTCCATATTTAAATGATGCAGTGGTTATAATTCTTTTTAAAGCATTTTCTTTTTGTTACCTTTTTATTGTATTACAACTTTATATGAGACAAATATTTAATAGTGACAATAAATAAATAGTAATAGTAAAAAGTATTTGTTCAAGTGTTAATTTGCAATCAAAACAACTACAAATTATATTGTGAACCAAATTAGGGATGTTATCCGGCATTTCCCAATTTTGCCGACACCTATTTTTCCGACACCAATTACACCGACAGCCATTTCACCGACACCCCACAATTCTGACAACCCTATTTCCCGACAATTCATTTCCCCGACAACTTACTTCCCCGAGTCCTTTTCACCAACATCCCATTTTGCCGACAGCCACTTTCTCGAAATCCCATTTTACCGACAACTATTTCGTTTCGTCGACAGCTATTTGCGAATTAACTTTCGTTTGTAACTATATATATGTCGTGCGTCAGATTAGACCCGGCCTAAATTAGATTAGGGTTAGGGTAAAATTACGGTAAAGTTAAGGGTTAGTTTAGGCCAGTTGTTACCGATCATTTAATGCTGGTCAACTGATAGTACGTCGGATTCAATCTGACGCACAACATATATATAAATAGATAACAACTGATTATTAATTCATAGAGAAAGCAATAGATCGATTACGATCATCTTATTTTAAATTTTTCCACGTTTTTATTACGGTTTTTTTTGGCTATATAGCAAATCAAAAATGACATTCTCACTGTCTGTAATAATTTGAATAATTTCCATCATTTTCTATCACATGAACAAAATGATTGATAATCAAAAATAATTTACGTAATATAAAGCTAATCTATTTGTGAAGCTTTATTAATAGCTGTCGGCGAAATGGGTGTAGGTGAAATAGAATGTCAGTCAAATGGGATGTCGAGAAAGTGGATTCGGGGAAGTAAGCTGTCGGGGAAATGGGTTGTCGGGGAAATGTGCTGTCGGGGAAGCGGGCTGTCATTGAAATGGCCGTCGGCGAAATTGGTGTCGGATAAGTAGTTTTCGGCGAAGTTTACCGAATCCATGTTATCCTGCTCCAACCGGTTAGCTTGTGCTTAAAACCGGTTAGAACTCTGTTCGGAGCACATTTAAATAAAAACCGATTTTTTGAACTCAGTTTATATAAATGCATTAATAAT
>QKWP01001632.1:38634-60532 GCA_003550325.1 Gigaspora rosea
ATTTTTATTCCGTCATATTAAATTAAAAAAAAAAGTCAAAGAAAATTGATTTTTGTTCGTTATAAAATAGAATTTTATATTCGTCATATCACGCCACATTAAATTAAAAAAAAAGAGTCAAAGAAAATTGATTTTTGTTCGTCATAAGATAGTAATTTTATTCCGTCATATTAAATTAAAAAAAAAGAAGTCAAAGAAAAATTGATTTTTGTTCGTTATAAGTTAGAATTTTTTATTCGTCATATCACGACACATTTAATTAAAAAAAAAAAGAGTCAAAGAAAATTGGTTTTTGTTCGTCATAAGATGTAATTTTTTATTCAACATATTTCGCCACATTAAATTAAAAAAAAAGTCATAGAAAATTGATTTTTCGTCATGAGATAGTAATTATTTATTCGTCATAACGATAGTCTAAATTAATATTGCTCAACCGATCTATCAAACTCGTTTGGAGCATGATTTAATAATAAAAATCATGTGACCGCAAAAACTCGAGTTCGGTTCCAAGCAGGGTCGAACTGAGTTTCGGCAAGCAGGATAACATCCCTAAACCAAATTATATTGTGAACAACATGTGAGATTGCTCATAAATATTTACTATCAAAGAAACATTTCTTATTTTATTTCACTCTAATTTATTTAGAAATATAAACCATTAATTCATCAGCGTTATCCAAAATATTGTTATACAATACAACTTGATTTCTACATATTTATTTAATCGGGTGGCAAAGCCGTCCACATGAACATGTTTAGTTAACCAAGAAAATAATAATATGTACATTTGTTGTTAAAAGTTTAACAAAAAAAATATTCCATAAATCCCATTCGTAAAAGCCAGATAGATTCTTGTATTGGGCTAGAGTTATTACTACAAGTAATTGTTGAAAGATGAAGTGTACCATCTTGAGGTGCAATATCCAACTCTGATCTTCAAATGGCTCACCAGGCCTACCAGACTCTGATGAACACCAACAAGATTTTCGATATCCACAGGATAAGCCTTAGCTCTAGAGAAACTTGTATACTCAAGAAAACCACCTAAAGAAATAAAATTATCTGGGGGCACTAAATAACTTTAGACATTTTTTTTTGACAATAGGTCGTAAAAGGCCTTCTGCATAAGGTTTTTCTCTGATCAAAATTCCATATTTTTCTTCATTATTTTTAAAATAAGCATCTGCTAACCATTTCCTGTAACAAAATAATACTTTGTAAAATATGTAATGAATAATTTAATGTCAAAAAAATTTATTCCCAAAAATAATCTTACCATTTGCTTCTCTCATTCCCTATAAGAAAAATGGACCGTAAAGGTACGGGTTGGCTGAGTAAAGGCACGGGTTTTGGTGGCACGGATTAAACCCGTATTTGGTACGTAGGAGGCTTGGATTGGCACGGATTTTTGGCCCGTGGTGGACCGTATGCCCGTACAAAATGGACCGTTAATGACTCGGGTTTTGCAACACTTTACTAGTCCAAATGGCACGGGATTTGGCCAGGTAATTAATGTGAATTAACGTGTGATAAAAAAAAAAATATACATACAAGTAGATTACATAAATTTATATCAACAATCAATACAATATAAACAAACTAACAACTGCTCATGTATCAAAATTTTGCAAGGAATTTTTTTTGTTAAGACACCCAGAACAGTTTCATTAGTGAAATTATGAGATATCGCAATTTTTTTAAAAAAAATTGTATATTGATCTTTCGCTCTTCGTGAAACGAGCCAACACGTACCACCTTCGACACGTATCATTCCGTGAAATGAAGGTGCCATTACGTATGACGTGTCATAACGTGCCACCTCCCCCGTACCACTTTTTACCGTGATATTCCGTCAACAGCTCTATACGTACCACTCCGACCGTGCCATTCCGTGGATTCCAGACACAACCCGTATCACACCCCGGACCACTTTTTTTATAGGGATTGATAATTGGCATAGTTCCTGTTGTAAATGTTTTATTATCAGTTTCACGCTGTGTAGCACTGGTGGTGGATGTCATATATGTGTATTCCAAATATGGTGGATTAAAAGACTTGAATTTCCTACTATGAATGTGAGCATAAACGGGCCAAGCATCCATAAATTGTTTTCTCCGAGTTTCAACTTCGGCCAAATCACCAATGAATGAAAGACTTTTTAAGTTTAAAATATATATCAATTTTAGATTTTGATTTACTGTTGCACTGTTTTGCACCCTGTTAATATTCAAGATAATAAATACCTCTTTGATCTATCAAATGTTTTGAAGACAGAATTATTTTGAACTGTTGATGCCTATTTATTCATATTTGGAATTATCATATCATTTTTCAAGTGCAGCGATATCTCCTCCAAATGCAGTAAGATTAAAATTGCTATTCATCCTAAATTTCTTAACTACTTCTTTATATTCTTGAGATACCTCTCCTTTAAATATTTCTAGAGCTGCAGCTTTTGCTACAAACTTAAAATTTTCTTTGGAATTATAACCAAGCTTATTAGAGCTTGCACTAAGAACAACGCGACCATCCATTTTAAGACTACTAATAAAATGGGTTCCATATTGATCAAAAATTGTTTCTGGATTAATTTTTTCAGAACGAATATTTTTTTAAGATATTTTCACAACGTCGAAAGAGATGATGTTAAATGAAAAAGGTGAGATGAATAATCATATTGAATTCGACTAAATTTTCTGAATTTGCTATAGTCAACAACTTTTCCTAACTCTATATTTAAAGAGCCAGTAAAGTCCAAAATGCTCGCTGGAGAAAAAAAACTATTGGAAATATTAATGTTAATATATTCTGTATTAATAGAAGATTTATTAATTAAAATTTACCTCCAACATTAACAGTTTGCAAAATTGATTCACAAAATTATTCTAAATTTTCACTAGTGACAGCAATATATTCGACTGCTCTCTTTAGATAAAACTAATATAATGGAAAGAAATAAAAATATTCAAAAATTTTTTCAAAACTTTTAAAGCAAAATCTATTTATTTAACTTTTATACATCCTTACACTAACGATATAAGTATGACCATCGTGTTCTCTCTTATATGTTGGAAAATTGCTCCAGTCAAATAAATTTTCGGTACACAATTCACTTTGAGCATATTGCCCATTTAAGTAATCATATCCAGAACCAAGTTCATCAATTCCAGGTATCCAAGCCATTTATATAAAACTACACGTACGTTGTGAAGGGCAAATCTGACTTATGTACCCGGAAGTTGAGGCTGTGCTCGATGTCTATTTTTATTTTTTTATTTCTATATATATGTATGTTTTCTATTTTTAAATATTACATTGTAGCGTTACCATTTATAGTAAGGCCGTGACTCGATGGACTCAATGGAGTCGAAAGACTCAATGGAGTCGAAAGACTCGATAGAGTCGAAAGAGTCCATAGACTCAATTGAATCCATCGAATCGATTTTTAGCCTGTAATTAAAAAGGATATAAAGGCCGTAAGTCCATTGAGGGAAACAGTAGTTCGTACCAAGTTCAGAACAGTTTCGAATAGTTCTAGTTAGTTCAAGTTCCAGATAGTAACCTTCGAAATTAGAGTAGAAGTGTTAGCTATAGAACGTTGTAACCCCTTTGTACTATTTTCTTTTTATATAAATAAAAACATATACTTATCTTTGCCCCAGAAGAATACTATCTTTCTTGAAAAACCTTTCATCGTAGTAATCTTCTTGTCCCCGTGATTTCCAATAAAATCCCCAAATCGTTATTAATCGAACCTAGAAAGTAGGAAGAGAATTAGTACCCAATTTATCGTATTTATAATAAATCAAGTCTTGATCACCGCCGTGATTACCGCATTTATCGAACAATAACGACCCGTGACCCGCATTATCGACCGACCGTCGATCTCCGAAATCGAGCCTCTGTATCCCCGATTCCGGTGACTACCCGTGACCATCGTTACGAGAATCAGCGATTGGAATCCAGCATTAGAATTCTATAAGCTACGATAAAGAGAGGACTACGAATATTAGTAAAGGATAAATACTCCAAGACAAGGATCACAAGAAGACTTAAATAGTGATACTTATCTTAATCCCAACTTCGCCATCACAAGACTCTCCGAACCTTGAGACCCGGACCAAGTCTTTCCACGCCTCTTTCTGCCTGCCAGATCAAGGTTTAGGGGTCTTGAAGTATAGTTAAATAGAGTTTTAGTAAAGTATAGGAGTACTTATTGTTTATATAGTAAACCCCTGCAAGTCAGAACTTCACAACGTACGTTTATAATAATTCAGCTTTATTATTTGGAACATGAAAATCTTGTTTTATTTAACAAAAATGGCACATAATTTACCAATGGAAAATCGTAATCAAATGAAACGTACATGATCAGCAAAGTCCAAAACAAAAGTTCGTTTTACCAATGTTATTATTGATTTTTTATCCAAATTAATACCAGAAACAGTAAAATATTACAAAGTATATGATTACTATATAGCATTTTTTAATGGTGAATATCCACAAAATCTCACAACTAATAAACAATGCATTAGACATACAGTAGTAAAAAAGTAAATCTATACTTAAATATTAAAATATATATTACTTAGCACTATATTTATACAAGTGTAAGTGGGGTGCTGCTGGTGCCCCTATAGACTGAATTTAAAATTGATATTTTAGCATTATACATAATAAGAATCCACTTCAATATAACATAATACTAATGCATACATATTATTGAATTCATTTAAATAAATAAGCACAAATACTATAAGAGAGATAGATAATACATCGAATAGTTTGATTAATAAATTACATTAGCTAACAAATTTATATTATGATGACCAAAAAAAACATGCTTAAGAATTAAATATCTTAATTGATAAAATGAGGAATAACATCCATGCCTCTATTATAATTAAGGTTTCTTTTCGATTACTATTGATATAGCAATAAAATATTATAACTTAATCAATACATAATCAAAATTTTGGCAATTTAATGATTCAACTATAATTACTTTATAATTCTGTCATCATGATTACATGACCAATACAATTAATTAATTACAATAAGCTAGCAAAATTTAAAATATAGCTATTAATTCTATTGAGTATATAGTTAGTTTAATGCTATTTAATAATAATAATAATATTTATTTATAATTTTGTTTAAACAGTACTTATTATTATTTTATTATATTAAAGATCATAAAATCATATCAATTTTTATTATGACCAGATAACTAGACACAGAACCACCCGCATAATTATGTTTTGGGAAATGTAGGCAGCACATTATTTTTGATGATTAAAATGATGGAATCAATAATCTTTATTCAACGAGCTATTTTCTGCATTTTTTGTACTTCTACACGTATCCATTTCAAATTAACCACTTTATTTTCTAAACTAAATATTAATAGAATAAATATTAACATAGTAAATACATTTGACATGATACCTATTTGTTATCAGGTACTTCAATGGATTCTATAGGTTTGCCCATCAAAAACAAATTCAAAAAAAAAAAATTTATTTAAATAAAAAAATCCACAGAGAAGTTTTTAAAATTAAATACCTTTGCTTGCACTCGAAATTTGTTTAATCTTTTGGGTAACGTATTTAGAACTTTGATATTTTTGTGAATTGATCGATAATCTTTTTTCATTCATTTTATCAGCATCTAAGAATTGCTTTTTAATTTCATCATTATCTGAGCCTTCAACCAAGCTTTTAATCCATTCTTGAACTTTGCCATGGATTTCCAATGCTTTTGGCCGTTTATCTGGATCAGAATCCATACATTGCTTAGCCAATTCGACATAGCTACTAGGAGTTCCAGGAGCAAATTCTGGTCGCAACAATCCTCTGCAAATTTTTACTATAAGTTTGGTATCAAATGACACATCACCAAAAGGTCTTTGTCCAGTTGAGATTTCTGTCATAATGACACCCAAGCCATAGATATCTGCTGCCTGTGTAAACGGTCGTTCTTTTGATAAAACTTCTGGAGCAACGTAGGGCAGGACTCCACAAATTTCACCTTCTGAAACATCATCCTTTGTTCTTGATAGTCCAAGATCTGCAATGTATGATTTTATTTTTCCATCAATATTTTGATTCAGTAAAATATTACTACTGTGAAAGTCACTATGTGTGAACCCTGCATTGTGAATTTGATGTAAATCATTTGTTATATATTTAAGTTGCTCCAATTTTTTTTGCCATCCAAGTTCACTGAAATTTTGAGCTAAAAATTCGTTAAGGTTTCCTCTATTGGCATATTGAAATACTCGTCTTTTTCATTTTGAGTTAATCCATACATTTCAAGTTCAATGCCCTCTAATCTACATTTCATATGGGTTTCAAACTTTAAGATATTTAAAATATTTAAATAGCAAAAAATGTATGATTAAAATTTTCTAGCATACAGTAAATTTACGAACAAATAGATAATGCTCCTACCTCTTTTAAAAAATTAGACGCATCCGACGCATCTGACTTAAAACCAGCTAATGTTTTAAGTGCAACAACATAAGGTATTCTACGTGATTGCTGATAGTTTCCATCAATTTTCTCGATCGTTCGCTTACCGTATAACCAAATTGCTAAATATACTGTGCCAAATCCTCCTTTACCAATTTCTTTAATATTAGATAATCCTTTATACGGAATCCATTCAATTACTTTCTCATATGCTGTAGCTTTAAGTTGAAAATTTGTAATGCATTTATCAATTTCAGGATTTCCACTTGACGGATGATATTTGCTTGACTCTCTGGATGGATCACACGATTGACACCATTTTGGATTTGTATTAGGTCGCTTACATAGCTCACACTTTTCATAGCTGATATTTCTTTTGTTGTAATAATAATTAAGAACAATCATGTATTGTTCGATTTCAGAGTTTTGAACTTTTCCATAAGTTATTCCATATATTTTATATTTCTCTTTATGCATCATTTTATTAAACATTTCAAGTAACTAACATGATACATGTTTCATTTATTAGTCTTATATTATTTAGTGTAGTAAATTAATAACGTGTGAACAACTTTACTTACTTTATTTATGTTGTCTGAAGAATGGTGCAATTTTATAAGATCAACGTATGACTTAGTGCGTGCGCGTACATGTTTTCCAGATTCATCTTTTTCAATGTTCTTATACCATCCTCCCAGAATGCAGTAAAAAAGTCTAATTCCTCTTTAATTTCTTGTAAATTATTTCCATAAATGGGAACCCATTCAATTTTTTTAATTTCTTTTAGTTTATCAAAATGAATACATTCAATAACCTCATCGTATTCCATGGCTTTAAATTGAAAATCTTTGATGGCTTTATAAATATCTACATTATTACTTGTCCATCCTTGCATTTCTTTCTGAGGATCACAAATTTGACACCAAACTCGTGAAGTGTTGTATGTTTTACATTCTTCACATTTTCCGTAAAATCGATTCCTTTATATGATAAATAGCATGTATTAATTCATTGTCTTTGTGAAGTTTTTAAACTTGTGAACTTAAAGAGTCATATGTATAATTAGTAGCAATACTAACCTTTAAATTTGAACATAAAATAATTGGAATTCCTTATTTCCAATTGCGAACCTAATGTTGATTCTATAATTACAAATATAACTTGACTTACCTCCTATTAAATTTACATAATTGGTTAATGCTAAAGCAACGTTTAGTAAAATGTTGATTTTGCAATGAAAGTTTATACTCACAAGCTGAGAATTTAATGTTTATGCAATAAATTAGAAAAAAAATAAGACATATTGCTGTTTAAATGCTAATTTTAAACCCGAATTTCAATACTTACTCCCTTTAGTGCATATAAATTTAAATATTATGATAAGCAAGTTAGGATAGAACATTTAGATTATAATAAATGAATGGTATAGAATTTTATGCCAACCTCCTAATGATTTATTTGATTTAAAAGGCAAATTAATGTTGTAAGAAGTGCTAACTTTAAAACAAAAACGAAATCAATTTTATACTCACTTAAAAATATACAACAATGCTCTGTTGTGTGCAAATCTAATTATTGTCACGAAAATCTTAAGACAAGATGTAATTAATAAGAGGTGTGATACTAAATGATATATCGCGACATGTTCGTAATAAATGATCTTAAGAATAAGATATTTATATATAAAAGAAAAATTTATTAATTAATACAAAAAGTTTACAAATGAATATAATAATGAATTCTCACTTGAATAACGATCTGCGGGATGTTTCTAAGAAAAATGTCAAATAACGCTCCATATAAGATCGATAGCCTAAATATCTGTCTAAACATATTAATTTGTTTAATTTGTTCGATTTCATCAGGTTTAAGCTCATCTTTCAAAATCTTTAGATATTCATAATCAGTTTTTGCTTTATCAGATTCAGGGTCATCTTTCATAATTGTCAGATACTTAAAATCATTTTCTGTTTCATTAAATCTAGGCACATTTTTCAAAATTGCCAGATACTCATAATCAGTTACTGCTAATATAGTAAGCACAATTACTAAACCTCGATTACGAATAAATTCTCTTACAACAACAGGATCGTTAATTCCATTATAAACAGTATAAGTGGTTATACAAAAGTTTATGAGTAACGAAACACTGAATAAGAGCACACTTTATGTGTTTTGTTTGACAAGAATTAAAATAAGGCAGCAGTAAATTTAACACTAAAATATATCTGATAAGAAATACCTTGGTAAATAAAGCTCCGGTCTATCTTTGGAATAGTAAACGATAAAGAGAATTGAAAGAATAAAATTAGGGATGATTAATCCAAGCCTTAATATTGCAGAATTTATTGCTTCGAATTTTTTAGAGTTTAGCTTATAACTCAATATATGAGAAAATAAGCATATTATTGCAAAAACTGCCATTGCAGCAGTTATTGGTAATTTGAATTGATTCCATATATCTTCTATTACAGGAAAATTATTCGTGTGAATTCAACTTCATCATATTTAAAATGCAATCATCAACTCACCTTCTACATGAAAACC
Source organism: Gigaspora rosea (assembly GCA_003550325.1). Lineage (NCBI taxonomy): Eukaryota > Fungi > Glomeromycota > Glomeromycetes > Diversisporales > Gigasporaceae > Gigaspora > Gigaspora rosea. The sequence goes on from QKWP01001632.1 coordinate 47,655, forward strand.
ATAAGTCGAGTCTAAATCATTTGTCACTCCGCTTAAGAAATTATTGATTTTGTTGTTCTCAAGCATATTAATTAAATTTGAATGTACTTGCTGAGCAGTATTTTCAGCATTACTTGGTTGGCGTATACGAAATGAAATGACGATTTGATTGCCGAAATTCTGGAATTTCTTATCTGAACTTAAACGCTCCCGCTTAATTGGTACTTTATTAGCAAGCTCATCTAATAGTTTATCAACGTATGCTGACTTATTTATTAAAGATAAGCTTTTGAATTTTTTGGAAGCATCTGCAGTGAGAGCTACTGATATTGTAGCAGCAGTTTCTACAAGGAAATATAATGAGGGCAATGTGAAGCATGTCATATGCACATAAATATAAAGCCAATACCTGAGTGATTCGCGTTATAATCTAAATGATTAAAGAATAAAAAAAATAAAATAGATGATATCGATTTAGTGAAAAACAAATGGAAAATATATTTGAGGTTACCTGATTCAAGAAACCAAACATTGCTTCCAATTCCTCTTAAAGCTTCATTGTTAAAAGATCGAGTTTTAACAAAATTACTATCCACTCTCACATAATATTTCACGCCATGCTCACTAAATGTGCCATTAACGATCCTTATATATGCAACCTTCCCATCATTACTAAGTGTACAGTATTCAGAGTTTCCTGAAAGATTTTGTCGAAGGTTATTATCAGAAGCTCTGTAGATGGTGATGTTGCCATTTGACAAAAAAACTGGCGAAGAGAAATGGATGCTTATGTTGTTCGTTGACGAATCGACCTTAGAATTATTGGCGGGAGTAACATTGGTAATCATCATATTACCATGTTTATTATAATTTCTAACTAAATAGATATAATAACGAATGGTAAATAAGCAATTTAAAATGAGTATTTATGAATAAGTTTGGCATCTTATGCTGAAATTTGTTCTATTTAAGCCTATAGTATCTATAACAAAGATATATTCTTATTAATAATACACACCCAAACCTAACCCAACTATGAAAAAAAGACCACAAAAAAGGTCCTAAAAATTTTATAATAAACTATGCAAAATTTCAGCATAAGCTACCATAATAGGCATAATGTTTATAATCTATGTTCATGATTTTAATTCCGTCAATTTATAAATCATCTTTATACTCACTTGCTAAATCAACGTAGATAAATATTAATGAATATATGAATAAGAAGAATATTCATGAATAAGTATTTATGTCCATGATTTTAATCCATCGGTTTTAAATCATTTTTATACTCACGGTCTAATTAATGCGAATGAATAATGAATGGTAAATAAATATTAATGAATTTATGAATAAAAAAAGCGCAAGTATTTATGTCCATGATTTTAATTCCATCAATTTTTAAATCATCTTATACTCACCCCCTAAATTAATGCAGATGAAATAATAAACGCAAGTATTTGTGAATTTATGAATAAGAAAGAGCATTCATGAATAAATATTTATGTTCATGTTTTAATTTCATCAATTTTTACATCATCTTATACTCACACTCTAAATTAATGCGAATGAAATAATGAATGCAGATAAATATATGAATAAAAAAAAGAGTATATATATATAATTACTTATGTTAATGAGTTTAATTCCATCGATTAATGAATCATTATACTCACCAGCTAAATTTTTATGCGAATGAAATAAAGAATGATATATAAGTAAATATTTGTAAGTTTTGGAATGAGAAAGAATATTCATGAATAAGTATTTTGTTCTTGATTTTAATTCCATCGCATCTTTGTACTCACCCCCTAAATTAATGCGAATGTAAATAAGTATTTATAAATTTATGAGTAAGAGAAAATATGATAAATAAGTATTTATGTTGATAATTTTAATTCCATTGATTTATAAATCATTAATACAATGAAATAAGAATAAGTATTTATGTTCATAATTTTAATTCCATTGATTCATAAATTATCTTTATACTCACAGGCTAAATTAATACAATGAAATAAGAATGGAAATAAGTGTTTATGAATTTATGTTCATATTTAATTCTATCGATTTATAAATCTTTATACTCACTTACTAAATTAATGCGAATTAAATAACGAATAGCAAATAAATATTAATGAATTTATGAATTGGTATTTAAATTAATGATTTTATTCTATCGATTTATAAATCAGCTTTATACTCACTGTCTAAATTAATGTGAATGAAATGATAAAGGTAAGTAAGTATTTATGAAGTTAAGAAAAAGAAAAATATTCATGAATAAGTATTGGTGTTGATCGATTTATTATCACTTATACGCACTTTCTAAATTAATGTGAATGAAGTCATAGATGGTAAATAAATATTAATGAATTTATGAGCAAGAATGAGCATTTATGAATAAGTATTTATGTTCATGATATTAATTTCATCGACTTATAAATCATTATATTCACCCTCTAAATTAATATGGATGAATTAATGAACGGCAAATAAATATTAATGAATTTATGAACAAGAAAGAATAAGTATTTATGTTCATCCTCCACCGATTGATAAATCATCTTATACTCACTTACTAAATTAATGTGAATGAAATAATGAACGCCAAATAAGTATGTAATTATGAATTTATAAAAAGAAGATATTCATGAGCAAGTATTTATGTTTATGGTTTGATTCTATCGATTTATGAATCATCTTTATACTCACATTCTAAATAAATGCAAATAAAATAATGAACAGTAAATAAATAAGCATTTATAAATTTATGAATAAGAAAAAGTATTTATGAATAAGTATTTATGTTCATGATTTTAATTCATCGATTATACTCACTGACTAAATTAATGCGAATTAATAATGAATTTATGAATAAGCATTTATGTTTATGGTTTTAATTCCATCGAATTATAAATCATCTTTATACTCACTGACTAAATTAATGCGAATTAAATAATGAATTTATGATAAGTATTTATGTTTATGATTTAATTCTAACGATTTATCAATCATCTCTATACTCACAGTCTAATTAATGCGAATGAACGATAAATAAATATTATGAATATTAATGAATTTATGAGTAATAAAGGGTATTATTAATATAAATATTTATGTTCATAATTTTAATTCCATCAATATATAAATCATCTTTAAACTCACTCCCTAAATTAATATGGATGAAAGAATGAATGGAAAATAAGAAAGTATTCATGAATAAATATTTATGTTCATGATTTTAATTCCATCGATTAATAAAACGTCTTTATACTCACAGACTAAATTAATGCGAATCAAATTATGAATGGTAAATAATTAAGTATTTATGAAATTATGAATAAGAAAGAGTATTAATGTATTAGTATTTTTGTTTATGATTTTAATTCCATCGATTTATAAATCACTTTTATACTAACAGACTGAATTAATGGAAATGAAATAATAAATGGTAAATAAGCAAGTATTTATGAATTTATGAATAAGAAAAAAGTATTCATGAATAAGTATTTATGTTCATGATTTTCAATTCCAATATCGATTTATAAATTATCTTTATACTCACATGCTAAATTGATGCAAATAAAAAAAATGAATGTTAAATATTTATGAATTTATGAATAAGAAAGAATGTTTCTTTATACTCACTGACTAAATTGATGTGAAAGGAATAATGAATGGTAAATAAGTATTTATGAATAAGAAACAGTATCATGAATAAATATTTATGTTCATGGTTTTAATTTCATCGATTTATAAATCATCTTTATACTTACATGCTAAATTAATGGGAAGAAATAATGGATAGTAAGTGAGTATTATGAAGAGTATTTTGGAATAAGTATTTATGCTATAATCATACTTATACTCACGTGCTAAATTAATGCGAATGAGAAATAAGTATTTATGAATGTAAATAAGCGTTTATGAATAGAATATTTATAAATAAACATATTATCATAATTGCATACTCACGTGCTAAATTAACGTGAATGAAATAATATTTATGTTCATGAGTTTAATTCTATCGATTTATATCATTTTATACTCACGTGCTAAATTAAACGAATGAAATAATAAAAATATTAATGAATTTATGAATAAGAAAGGCATTCATGAATAAGTACTTGTGTTCATGTTTTTAGTTCCATCGATTTATAAATCATCTTTATACTCACCCCCTAAATTAATGCGAAATAATGAATTATGTATAAGTATTAATGAATTTTTGAATAAAAAAGAGTATTCATCAATAAGTATTTTTAATTCTATTGATTATACTCACAGACTAAATTAATACGAATGAAATAACGAACGGTAAATAAGTAAGTAATTATGATTTTGAGCATTAGAAAGAGTGTTAATGAATAGGGATGGGTGCGGTTACGGTTATAGTCATTGTGGCCAGCTATAGCCGTAATCACTGCTAGTCGGTCAGGCATGACAAGACAGTAGGTCCCGTAAAGACTATGTTTGAATGACTGTTACATGAAATAAGGTCGTGTAACCATAAAATTGCCGATCCTTATGTCCTCAAAGAACAGCACCATAGTCGACCGTAACCGACCGAACCTATCCCTATTCATGAATATTCGATTATAAATCATCTTTATACTCACAGTCTAAATTAATGCGAATTAATGAATAAGTATTTATGTTCATTATTTTAATTCTACCGAATTATAAATCATTATACTCACAAACTAATTGATGCGAATGAAATAATGAATACTAATTCCATCGGTTTATAAATCATCTTTATACTCACGTTCTAAATTAATGCGAATTAAATATTAAATATTAATGAATTTATGATTATTAATGAGTATTTATGAATAAGTGTTTATGAATTTATGAATAATAAGAGTTTTAATTAATAAGTATTTGTGTTCAAGGTTTTAATTCCATCGATTTATAAATCATTATACTTACTGTCTAAATTATGATGAACGGTAAAATATGTGTTTATGAATTTATGAATAATAGGATATTCATGAATAAGAAATTATGTTCATAATTTTAATTCTATCGATTTATGAATCATCTTAATACTCACAGTCTAAATTAATCCAAATGAAATAATTAATAATATATAAATATTTAAGCATAGTATGAATAATAAAGAGCATTCATGAATAAATATTTGAATTCGGGTTTACTAAATCACACCACTGGTGCTCAACACCACAATGATTTTCACCAATCAAATTTTTTAAATGCAGTGTAACGTACATATCGGCCTGATCGGTTTTTAGGGTTAAAAAATTATACTATAGTACCCCAAAATTTATTAGTATATTTTTAAAACGTACCCCATTTTAATATCATGTGAGCATGAAAATCATTTAGATAGAACCTTAAAAATATTTATTTACTATTAAAAATATAAGCAAACGCGCTGGAACCCATCGTTCAAAGTCCCAACCCATCATTTTTTTTTAATAGGTATATAGTATGCTAGAATTTATAGTTATATACGTTTTTTTATATATATTAACTATTTAAAATATTTAGTTATGTCTAATTCTATTAGTACTTCAAGATTTACTTGCACTCTTTGTACGCGTTCACGATCTTATAAAACTCAACGTGGTCTTCAACGTCATGAAACAATAAAACACAAAGAACATAATATACTACCTTCTCATATATTACCATTACCTAAATATGAGCTTGATCATGTTAAAAAAGTTATGGTCCGGGAAATTCAGAAGCGTCTAAAAAAGCATCATCGTACTGCTGGAAATCAAGTTTTTTCTTTACACTGTAGTGAAAATGCCTTTGTAGGAATATTTGGTAAATATCTTACACGATATTCTCCATGTGGTAATTTTTATCAATGTCATTTTAGTGGAGACAATTCATATGATATATTAACAAATATTTTTAATGATGCTATGTGGGGAGAACGAGATTATGGTAACGGTCAACTTAGTTGGATTAAATTAGTAGACGAAATGAATTGTAACTCTCGAACTGAATTATATATTGAATGGACCATGAAAGGATTTTATGATATGTCGGGTCATAATTGTTACGCTGGAAATGTAAAATTGAGATTTTTAACTGATAATGCAATGTTTAACTAATAAAAAATTATATTTTCATTTATTAAAAATATTGAATCAATAAGTTTGTTTAAACATCAATTAAAATATTTTTATTTGTACAATCTAAAGTATTATAAGAACAGTAAAGTTATAATAATTGTATACTATTTCTATTACAAGTCACTCTCGTTATAGTGAAGTGATCCGTTTTATTAATAAGAATTTTTAAAAAATTCATTATATCGAGAGTTTTATTAGTAAATTCACTATATCGAGAGAATTTTATATAAACTGGCTTTGAGCTTAACTTCACTATATCGAGATTTTAATTAGTCTTCACTATATCGAGAGTTCACTATAACGAGAGTGACTTGTACTTGATTATTATATTTGAGAAGATATTCACGAACTTGAATAATTTATTTTAAATAACGGCAGCTACATTTTTTTATGAGCAATACTAGGTTGGCTCTTGAGAATAACCTTAATCAATTGATTGAAATACTTGAAAACACCCATTATATAGCATTAAGAGATTAACCGGGAGGAATTCCCCCACAATCATATGATGCATATAAATATTTATTGCGCTTTGCAAAAAGATATAGCCATTGCAGATCACCAAAGAAATATAAACGTAACTAATCGAAAATATAAAATAACAATCTAGAAAAACCCATTAAACGATAGCAAAGCACCAACAAACAACGAGACATTCAAAACAGCAGCACAAGAATTACACCAGAACGACGAAACGTGTATACAAATATTACAAGAAAGAACTAGTTAGCAAAAAGAAATCACCAACAAGCGACTGATACAAGTACATACAACTAAACCAACACACAACAAAAAGAGAACAGCCTAACGGTACATACGATAGCATACAACGACACCAAGCGACAACACGAGTGTGTAAATGGAAACTCCGACAAGCGACGACTCTTAGCGACAACACCAAATATGACGTCTCCAACCGACAATACCAATATACGATGACTCCAAGGAAAGTACAGTACTAACGTATTTAAAAAAGAAAAAAAGCATTGATCGAAGGTTACAAAAAAAAAAAAAATACTTAAGTATATCTTGATTGTGTAACTAAGGAGGTGTCTTTAAAGATATGTACTGTACGTATGTTAACTACAAAATGGCCAATTATACTTAATTCATGTGATTAATTACTTGATTACGTACGAACGTACGTACTATATTAACCCAATGTAATAGATGTTGTACGTGCATACACGCTTTTTCATTTGACAGTCATGAAGGGAGAAGAAATAAGTGCATATCCTAAAGACTCGCATATTTTTTTTAAAGGCACGCATAGATCATGGGACTATATAATTATAAATGAAGGTGTCTATCCTCCTTTACATAAACTTGCATATACTAAGAAACCGGAGCAATATGCTATTCCTGATCAGTATATTGTTCGCACAACATATGGAAAAAAAAAATATATCGCAGAATGCTCTATCCAATATATCAATGACAAGCCATATTTTGCAATACAGTTTGACAAATACATGGTTCATTCAACAAAATCTCCATCAGACGCCGCAGCTAAATACTGCAAGGTAAATATAATTAATTTTAAAAAAATTTATTAGCATTAGCAATATTGTATTAAAAAATTAATATCTTTGAAGGGTCTTAAAAAGCTAAAAAATAAAGGAACTTTGTTAAGTGAAGATATTCAAGAAATAAATACAAATACGATTAATAAAAATGAGAATAAAAAGAAAGACATTCGAATGTCAGGTGTACAATTGTTTGGATTACAATTAAATTCTGTTCATATAGTTAGAAAAATGTTACCATCCAATACCTATCTTAAAGTTCAACCCTTTAACAATCTCAGTAATTCTACTCAACGACGTCATATGTTGACAATGGCCAAACGTGTATTTGATCAAGTTGAAATTTGTAAAGAAAACATTTTTCATAAAGATGATAAAGTTGAAATTAAGCAAGCACGTTTTACTATAAATGATAAGCCATTTGAAATTCAATATGGAAAAGTTAACCAAGAAAAGATAGACGATTTGCATTTGGCGGTTCTAAAATCATTAGATAAAGGCAATATATCTCGTGAAGCTTATCGATCATTAGCACGTATTAATCAAGATTTGCCAAGAGAGGGTGCAATATCAAGTACACGTCAAAGACTTAATAAACAAATGCAAAATCTAGTTCCCTTATTACTTATAAATGTAGAAGAAACATCTGTTGCTTCTGAATTAACTGAAGATCAACCTCATATTACTGATCCTGACATAGTTAATAATGTAGTTGAATCTGCTGGAAAAGGTGGACAGCGTTCTATAATTGATATATTAAATTTTATTGTACCTGAGTATATAAAAAAAGGACTTTTAATTCCAAATAATACTACTATTAAACTTCGTATATCTGGAGATGGTAGGAATGTAGGACGAAAGGTTCAGCATGTTATGGTAACGGCTATAATACTTAATGATATAGAAAGACTACATAAGCCTGAAGGGTATCATACACTTGTTCTTTATTCTGGATCAGAAAATTATCAATCTCTTCAAAATGCACTTTGCACATTAATTTTTGATTTAAACAATTTAAGAGAATCCGGATTTTACCAACTTAACGGCTTGCATTGGAATGTGGAACTTTTTTTTAGCGCAGATTGGAAGTTTTTAGTTACCTGTTTAGGATTTAATTCTGCAAACGCGAATCATTTTTGTCCATGGTGTACATGTACGAAACAGCAAAATGGAATTCTTGATCAAAATAATAAACTAGTTGGCGATTGGACAATTACCAAAAATATGGAACAAATAAAAAAAAATTTTTTTAACATTAGAGGGCATCAACGTGCACCCTTATTCGATATGATTGATCTTAAAGATTGGGTGTGTGACGAGCTACATGTAATGCTTCGCATTACAGATCGACTTTTTGAACTATTTTTATCTGATTTGCAACGAAATGGAGAGTTAGATAATAAAATTCAGCAAGAAATATTAGTAGAAATGAAACGAATTGGTGTAACATTTCAATTTTGGACAGATAAAAATACTAAAAAATTATGTAATACGTCTTTGATGGGTCCAGACAAACTTAAACTCTTACGTAATTTTAATTTTAAGAATATTAGTATTCGTTATTTACCAACAGTTAGACAAAATCAACTTAGAAAACTCTGGAATGGATTCGCTGAATTATATGATGATTTGCATCAAAAAAAAATAAGTGGTAGTAGTTTTAAAAAAAAAGCAATTGAATGGTTAGAATATTTTTTAACTCCATCTCAAGGACGTCCAAATAAAAATTTTGTGCGAGGACTATATCGAGCAACAGATTGTACTCCGTATATGCACGTTTTAACCTATCATATTCCCGAATTTATTGAGATTCATAGAGATTTAGGATTAATGGCTTTTTCGTGTTCAGCTTTAGAAAAAAAAAACCATATTCAAGTATGTCGATATTTTCAAAATACATTAAAAGATGGTGGACATGATCGGTCTAGAAAATCAGCAATTCTAGAAATATTAGAACACGAAAATCGGCAATTATTTTATTGGCAAGCAAATATTCCTAGTTATATTAAAAAAGCTACACAATACCGATTAGAATAACATTTGTTGAAATTAGAAATATTTGTGGAGTCGATTAGTTTGACTAATAGAATTAGTAAGTATTAATTAAAATTGAAGCTAAAAAGATAAATATATATATATATTAATTTGTTAAAATTTTTTAAAATAGGGTATCGCTACGAGTTAAAATGTAAAGCATTATTGTTAGTGGCTAGTTTAGAGGTTAGAGTGAGATTAAAGGTTAGAGTAGGTTGGTTAAATTTTAGATTAATTGTATCTGCGTAGAAGTATGTTGGGCGATAATGTTCTTTTACATAATATAAAGTAATAGATTAATAAATCGATTATTGTGGCTTGTAACCGCATGATTTTTGTGACAAAGATCGGGAAAAATTTCTGAAATCTGTTATTTTATATTTTCGATTAGTTATGTTTATATTTCTTTGAACGGCTACATCTTTTTGCAAATCGCAATAAATATTTATATGCGTCATATGATCGTGGAGGAAATTCCTCCCGGTTAAGATTAGATTTCTCATCTTTGAATATTATACTTAGATTAATGAATTTGTTAACTTGTAAACTCAATGCTTAAATTCCCGCTACACCAATTTATTGAAATAGTAATAGCAAATTTAAAAATTAAATTTCTATCTAATTCTGTTTCAATAACAATAACTAGCGAATTTCATTTCTTCATTTTAGCTGATTTCAGATTTATTTTAACTTGGATTCTAAAATAATAAACATAAGATTTCCTTATTGATAATGTATAAATACATTATTTTTGACCGAATACTGTACTAACTTTAATTCCATATTCATAACAATAACCAAGCAAGAATATTTTGAGAATCAATAAAGTTCAGTTGATTCGACTTGAGCAATATCTTCTAACGCGTTAATGCTTTCTGTAATTAATGCAAAAAATTACATACTATGTAAGAATTTGTTTATTTAAAGTGTTAAGCGTAATACCATACAGCGCAGACAAGTACCCCTCATATCAAAGTCCCCCCTCAAAAAAATTATATAGTTGAATATAAAGTACCGGCCTATGTAAAAAACTTAGCACAGTATCCGGGTACTAACTTGGATTTGAGTAAGACATAAATCATCTTGAGAAGAATCAGGTGTTGTACACGACGTATCAAAACTTTCAGCTTTTCTCGGCAAACTTTTTGAATCTTCAGTCGCGTTACTAAACAATAAAAAAAAAAAAAAAAAAAAAAGGGAAAGAAATTCATAAGTAATACAGTATTTTAGCTCTTTGACTAATGTACGTCGAATGCTACCTTTTGTTTAAGTTGGAAACTCGAGGAAAAAACTTTGTTATAGGTGTATGTCTGAGTAAAGAAATAATGTATTCAAGATCATTTTACAGCCATAATTACTGTACGGGGAACTTATGTGTAATGAACGAGTCAAAAAGTTTATTAATATAAATTCGATTATAAATTGATAATCATAAAAATGTTAATCAATATTTGGACCCCAAAATTTTGGGGTTACTCAAAAGTGATGAACCAAACACGCCCATATGAAAGATCAGGTGTAACATAAAATTTTTGTTGTTTTGCTTTTTTTTAAAAAAATACCTTCTAACTCAAAATTTTATCTATGAAACCACCTTTTTTTTTAAAAAAAAAACCCCCCTTGCGAAATTTTACTATCTATGCTTCACCCTAACCCTAACTATTGCTCTACTTAACATATATCAACTTTAGCTTTTGTTTATTTTTTTTTTGTTTATTTTTTTAATATTGATCTTCATGTTACACTGCATACTGGTGTTTAACACCACTGGTTTGATTTATAATTACTGTTTGAACTTATGAATAATATGATATTCATGAATAAGAATTTATGTTCATAATTTTAATTCTATCGATTTATGAATCATCTTAATACTCACCGTCTAAATTAATCCAAATGAAATAATTAATGATATACATGTATAAATATATAAGAATAGTATGAATAATAAAGAGCATTCATGAATAAATATTTATGTTCATTATTTTAATTCCATCGATTAATAAATAATCTTTATACTCACTCCCTAGATTAATGCGATTGAAATAATGTAAGAAAATAAGTATTTTGAATTTATGATTAAAGAATATTCATGAATAAATATTTGTGTAATGATTTTAATTCCATCGATTTTATAAATCATCTTTATACTCACCATCTAAATTAATGTGAATGAATAATTAATGGTAAATAAGTATTTTGAATAATATGAATAATAAAGAATATTCGTGAATAAGTATTTATGTTTATGATTTTAATTCCATAGATTTATATATCATCTATATACTCACCGACTAAATTAATGCGAATAGCCCTATGCGTTGACGAAGTCACGCTAGGGTTATTATCGCGAGGATAACCTGATTTGTGGCTTATATGAAATTGAGGCTTATATGAAAAAGGTAATAGCATATGATTGTATGCAAAAGAGATTATAGATGCATGTGATAGATTATAGATATGCGGAGATTATAAAGATACATGTGGGAGTAAATGGTGAATCTCAGTGCTTTCTTTCTTCGCTTGTCTTGTCACTTGTTCTCTTCGGTGCCCGATTATGATCTGGCTCCATCGTTCTATGCATAATACCTGTGCTCCAGTATAAAGAAATACGAAGAAAAACATCACGGCGATTTCTTGAATCATCTCGATAATTGCTCCGATTAGAAAACGACATTTCGAATACAGCAACAATGATAACAGCGGAAGTAAAAAAAAAAAAAAAAAAACAAACAAACAAAAAGAAAGAAAGAAAGAGAAAAGAAAAGGAAAAAGAGAGGCTCTTTTTGAACTTTCTTCAAAGAAACTTGATAGTCACGAAAGTCACGAAAGTTGCTAATAAATATTATGATACGGGTGGGCGAGATACTAATGAAAGAACTTTATGAGCCTGATTTCAATCAACAAAACTTCGACAATGTTAAAAATTGGCAGATACAGGCAAACTAAACGGTCGGTTACATGGGATAGATGCTGGTGAATTTAATTTCACCAATTTCATCAATTTACCTCATTTCACCACATTTCACCACATTTCACCAGCATCTGTACATAGGAGTTGAAAAGAATAAAAACAAGGCATTCATGCATTATTGTTATTTATTTGGAAATTTGAGTCAAAATCGATAAACATAAAAACGTTTACATAATAACTGAAGCCCAATGAGGCAGATAATTCAATGGATTTAGAAACTGTTTTTGTTATTATTAAAAAAAAAAAAAAAAA
>QKWP01001632.1:64759-84604 GCA_003550325.1 Gigaspora rosea
TAATGCGCAGGTAACCAATTAAAGCATTTAAACGGATGAACTATAAATTTGATGCCACAATTTTCAAATTTTATAATCAATAATGTTATGTTTGCATAATCGACTTATGACATTACAGTATATGAAAAATGTTGACTCCTTCCAAAAGTGAATAAATGAAAACCATTACTTCTACTAAAAAAGGATTCTGTAGGCCATGCCCAAAAACATTAATTAAACCATCCCTCACACATTTCATGTGATCGTACTGGTATATTGTAATTGTAAATAAATGTTCACAGCAGCAAATATTATGAGGACATGTGTGATAAAAATATATGTGCATGAAAAAATTTTTTTTACATGCACACATGTGCAACAGGTTGGTTGTTTGTGCACTCAAAACCTTTCCAATTCTTGCACGCTGTGCATATAGTTTTAGATCTGAATTTTAAACACTGAGTTCTGAATGAACCTGAGCTTCAAGAAAAACAATGTTATAATTACAGTATGTTACTGTATTACATTTTTGAAATTTGTTATTATAAATTGACATGCCATTTTCCTATTAAAAAAAAATCAGGTAAAATTTAAAGCAAATTTTATTATATAGCACCTATTAGACATTTAATATATAAAAAACACCCAACTTGTATACAAAATTGTTATATATATTTTCTTTATATTAATGCATTTATGTTTTATACCAAATCTTGAAAATTTCGATATATTTTATACTGTATAAATATCAATTTTTTAGACAAATTCTGAATAAATATTGTATATAATTCGTAAATGAAATGTAAAATTTATATTATTATACTGAATAAACTCAAAATAAAAATTACAAAATTATTCGAAAAACCCTAAATTTTCCAGATAAACCCTAAATAAAAATTATATAAAAATTATTCAAGAATTACATATTATCTATATAATATCATTAATAATTAAAAACAAATGATAAACAAAAAAATAAGTACATTTGAATCTAACCGCTAAAAGGGCTCGAAAAATAAAAATAAATTTTTTTATTACATTGATCATCACGTATCCCACTATTTTTCAAAAGAGCCGTAATAAAATTTCGCGTTGTTTTTTGTTTTGCATTTGGAAGTCATTTGACGAAATGGTTTCGTCAATCATCAATGACGAGGGTATCAGGCATCATTAAAGTAAATATACTTTATCAAATTATGTTTTTTATTTTTTTAAATCAATAATTTTTTAATTATTTAAAATTAGCGTTGGAAATCGGAAATCACTAATCAAACCGATTTCCGCAATAATTGGTTAATCTGTTGCATCTAAAGTAGCATTCTATCTGAAGTAGCTACTTTATATATCTAAAGTAGCACCTAACTGAAATTACGACTTAATGCATGCACGAAGATCTAATTTCAGGGGCTTAATTTTAGTCAGGCGCTACTTTAGTTACTTCAGATGCAACTTTATAATGGCGGTTTGCAAAGAGTTGTGACCTCTGCAGTTAATGATCTCATGTAAAATCGGGTGGCAATCAATTAATCGACAATCACTTCACCGACAATTATTCACCGACAAGTTCATTTTACCGACAGTTTATTTCACTGAAGCCCATTTTACCGACAAAGTAATTCTGGTCATTGTCGTTAGGGTCAGGGTAGAATTAGGTAGAATTAGGGCTAATTTAGTGTGTTGTTTAAAAATAAACTTGTCGGTGAAATGAGCTTCGGTGAAACAAATGTCGGTAAAATGAACTTGTCGGTGAGTATTTGTCGGTGAAATATTATGTCGATGAAGTGATTGTCGGTGAAATAATACGAACCCCGAGAAATCAGCCGATTCTAATGGATTTTGCGATTCTTGAAGAATTTTAAAGATTTCGGATAAAATATAGACGTTATTGATTGAAGATTACGATCAATTGGGAATAAAATCATCACGAAATCACAGGTTAAAGTTATTCGAAATCTGAACATTAATTCTGAATCACGCTAATTTAGATGCCTGAAAATACTCTTAACTGCCAAAATGACCTGAGTCATTCGGTAATCCAATCGTTTGAAATATTAAATTTTATAGTCAGATAATTTCGTAATTGATTTGCATCCGATACCTAAATTATATAGTATTTATGAGATCAACTCTATCTTAAAAAACAGCCAATAATTGCTTATGCAGTGTTCGTTGATTTTTACTCAGATATTACTCAGACATTACTCAGATATTACTGGTTGGTTACTTTTTGCAAAGCTTCCGTTCCTGGTTTTGCGTGATGATGTCGCGCAACTATCTAGTACAATACGATCGACATATGTGGATGGAATGATAATCATCATGAAGGAATCACGTAAATCTAGAGCTGACGACTTGGCTTGGCTTTTAAAGCCGTGAGACCAACTTGAACCATGGCTATTGAAGTCACGGCTTAAGCCATGGCTCAAGTTATGGCTCCAGTAGTTATTGATCTGCGACAGTTATTACAATATTAATGTGTATAATCATGTGAAATTTGATCTGCACGTAACAGTAATTAATGAGCCGCAGCTTAAGCTGAGCCACAGCTAAGCTACGGCTCTAAGTTATATCTCAAGCCACAAATTAAGCTGCTGCAACTCTAAGATGCAACTCAATCACTCTAGCTCCTCGGCTTGGGCCGGCTTGGCTCTATTATGCAGCTGAAGCCGGTTTCAAATGGGCCGTTAACAAGATCGATGCCTCAGCCCAATAATAGATAAATCGACAAACACGTCGAGAAATCGCAGATCATCTTGATCGAAGGTTACTTAGCAACTGATAATCCCTCGTAACAAGTCAGATCATATCATAAGGAATTAGAAAATATTTACCTGATCCGGAATACTTTTTAACATCAATACGAAGTTTAAATGTATGATCTTATTTTTTGTCCTGCCACACATATTGACCAATGAGCGTTAGGATTTTCGCGGGCATAAAATCACTTAATATAAAACCACTCAAATTATTCGCATAACTGGTAAATTTCTATTAAGTGATTCATCATGAAAACATCTTATAACCTTGCCGCATTGTGCCTATTCTTTATATTGCTTAGCTTTCTCATTATAACAGTATCTACTGAGTTGAACTTTACCATTACATCAGACACTCAACCTCATATTTTTACCCATTCAGAAAATAAGCAAAATACTACGTCGCAATTTTATGTAAAGGACATTCAATTTTATGATGACGGAACAACTCTCATCTACCTTGTTAGAAATAGTACTGAGAATTGGTTTGATCATATATTGCGCATAAGAATTATCCATTTAAATGGAACTGTCGTTGAAATTGATACAGATTTAAATCTTAGTCCTGCAAGTTATTGTTTATTTTATGGCATTCGAGTCGAAATGGTATATCCTATTTTAATACGGCCTTTAAAACAGCCATTTATATTAGTGAGTTATATGAAACAAAGTTCTAACTTTGCTGAGAATTGGGGGGCTGTTCTTAATTGGGAAGGCGAAATACTAAGGTCCGAAGATAATTTATATGCAAAGTACTTAAATATTTTTAATATAAACTAATTGTTAACAATATTATTTTAATTACCAGTTCAATACTTTTTGAGCAATACACTGATAATATTACTCATAGAAATTTCATTCAAGTGAACATAAATAAGGAACTAGGATTTCTTAGAATAAGCGAAGGACTTGAAATCACGGCCACACAATATTCAGTGTAATCAATCTCTCTAATAATCTTTATTCATTAATCTCCCTAATAATCTTATTCATTATTATTTTTTATTTATCCATAAAATCAAAAATTATACGTAATCAATTGTAGTGATTTTAATGGAAATTTGTCAAAGTTGTTGCAAAATGATCCTATTTCGCTTACTTACTTTTTTGCGTCATTGACCACCGCTGATGAAGGTTATATAATATTGAGTGGAAACAATTCTCTGTCTCAGAAGGCTCTGTATGCCGTATTTATAGACTACAACAAAGCTTCCACGTCCAAATCTATTCATATCGATGTACCAATTGATATTAATACAATAATTAATGCAGTTCATTGTGATGCATATTTTGGATTTGGCTACTATTGTATTGCTTCCATCGCCAACAAGAAATATTATGAATTTCTATTCTATACAGAAAAATTTATTGGTTCCAATAAATTACAACAACTTCCCAAAAATATCAATGTGTTCTCGACTGTGTCTTCAACACCTATCGGCGGATACATATTTTCTGCCGTGGTTGATACCACTTGTTTTATTTATATTTATGACGTTGATCATTATTTTAATAATAATTCGAAAGTGAATATGACGTATTTTAATACGATTGGTATTAGTGCATATAACATCATGAAACACAATAATACTCTTTATTTCTCTCTACAAGAAACAAATAGTAAAAATACTTCATGGTCTTTGCTTGCTGTTCAGTTACCTAAATTTCAAAATAGTATGCTTATAATACTTATTCACAAGTAGTACTCTTTCTATTCATAAAAAAACTATAAATGCTTACTTATTTATCATTCATTATCTCATTCACATTAATTTAGCAAGTGAGTATAAAAGAATTAAAATCATGAACAAAAATGCTTATTCACAAATTCATAAATACTTACTTATTTATCATTCGCATTAATTTAGCATGTGAATATAAAGTAATTAAAATAATGAACATAAATACTTATCCATGAATAGATACTTATTTACTGTTATTTAATTTATTCACATTAATTTAGACTGTGAGTATAAAGATAATTAATAAATCGATGGAATTAATATCATGAACAAAATACTTATTCATAAATTCATAAATACTTGCTATTTACCATTGATTTTACATTCGCATTAATTTAGTCTGTGAGTATAAAATGATTTATTGTGAAAATATATACTTATTTATAGATATTCTTTTTATTCTTAAATTCATTAATATTTATCTACATTCATTATTCATTCGCACTAATTTAGATGGTTAGTATAAAGATAATATATAAGTCGATAGAACTAAAAACATGAACATAAATACTTATTCATGAATACACTTTCTTACTCATAACTTCATAAATACCTACTTATTTACCATTTATTATTTCATTCGCACTAATTTAGAATGTGAGTATTATGGATTTAAAATCATGAACATAAATATTTATTCATGATACTATTTCTTATCCATAAATTCATAAATATTTACTTTTACCATTCATAATTCATTCTCATTAATTTAGCATGTGAGTATAAAGATGATTAATAAATCGATGTTATTAAAATTATGAACATAAATATCTAATATTCTTCTTTATTCATAAATTCATAAATATTATACACTTTTCATGATTTCATTCGCATTAATGTAGATTGTGAGTATAAAGATTATTTATAAATCGATGAAATTAATCATGAATAATAATACTTATTCATAAATACACTTCATTCATAAATCATTAATATTTATTTACCGTTCATTTTTTCATTTGCATTAATGTAGATTGTGAGTATAAAGATTATTTATAAATCGATGGAATTAATCATGAGCAATAATACTTATTCATAAATATACTTCATTCATAAAATCATTAATATTTATTTACCGTTCATTTTTTCATTTGCATTAATTTAGCCGGTGAGTATAAAGATGATTTATAAATCGATGGAATTAATCATGAACAATAATACTTATTCATAAATACACTTCATTCATAAAATCATTAATATTTATTTACCGTTCATTTTTTCATTTGCATTAATTTAGCCGGTGAGTATAAAGATGATTTATAAATCGATGGAATTAATCATGAACAATAATACTTATTCATAAATACACTTCATTCATAAAATCATTAATATTTATTTACCGTTCATTTTTTCATTTGCATTAATTTAGCCGGTGAGTATAAAGATGATTTATAAATCGATGGAATTAATCATGAACAATAATACTTATTCATAAATACACTTCATTCATAAAATCATTAATATTTATTTACCGTTCATTTTTTCATTTGCATTAATTTAGCCGGTGAGTATAAAGATGATTTATAAATCGATGGAATTAATCATGAACAATAATACTTATTCATAAATACACTTCATTCATAAAATCATTAATATTTATTTACCGTTCATTTTTTCATTTGCATTAATTTAGCCGGTGAGTATAAAGATGATTTATAAATCGATGGAATTAATCATGAACAATAATACTTATTCATAAATACACTTCATTCATAAAATCATTAATATTTATTTACCGTTCATTTTTTCATTTGCATTAATTTAGCCGGTGAGTATAAAGATGATTTATAAATCGATGGAATTAATCATGAACAATAATACTTATTCATAAATACACTTCATTCATAAAATCATTAATATTTATTTACCGTTCATTTTTTCATTTGCATTAATTTAGCCGGTGAGTATAAAGATGATTTATAAATCGATGGAATTAATCATGAACAATAATACTTATTCATAAATACACTTCATTCATAAAATCATTAATATTTATTTACCGTTCATTTTTTCATTTGCATTAATTTAGCCGGTGAGTATAAAGATGATTTATAAATCGATGGAATTAATCATGAACAATAATACTTATTCATAAATACACTTCATTCATAAAATCATTAATATTTATTTACCGTTCATTTTTTCATTTGCATTAATTTAGCCGGTGAGTATAAAGATGATTTATAAATCGATGGAATTAATCATGAACAATAATACTTATTCATAAATACACTTCATTCATAAAATCATTAATATTTATTTACCGTTCATTTTTTCATTTGCATTAATTTAGCCGGTGAGTATAAAGATGATTTATAAATCGATGGAATTAATCATGAACAATAATACTTATTCATAAATACACTTCATTCATAAAATCATTAATATTTATTTACCGTTCATTTTTTCATTTGCATTAATTTAGCCGGTGAGTATAAAGATGATTTATAAATCGATGGAATTAATCATGAACAATAATACTTATTCATAAATACACTTCATTCATAAAATCATTAATATTTATTTACCGTTCATTTTTTCATTTGCATTAATTTAGCCGGTGAGTATAAAGATGATTTATAAATCGATGGAATTAATCATGAACAATAATACTTATTCATAAAATCATTAATATTGATTTACCGTTCATTTTTTCATTTGCGTTAATTTAGCCCGTGAGTATAAAGTTGATTAATAAATCGATGGAATTAAAAATAATATTTATTGACAATTTCCCGTTTTATTCATAAATTCACTAATGTTCATTATTGATTTCATATTAATTTAGAATGTGAGTATAAAGAGGATTTATAAGTCAATGGAATTATAATCATGAACATAAATATTTATTCATGAATACTTTTCTTATTCATAAATTCATAAATGGTTGTCGTTCATTATTTCATTCGCATTAATTTAGACAGTGAGTATAAAGATGATTTCTAAATCAATAGTATTAAAATCATGAACATAAATATTTTATTGTAAATTTATAAATACTTACTGTTCATTATTTCATTCGCATCAATTTAGATTGTGTGTATAAAGATAATTTATAAATCGACGAAATTAAAATCATGAACATGAATACTTATACTTTCTTATTCATGATTCATCAATATTTATTTACCATTTATGATTATTCGCATTGATTTAGACAGTGAGTATAAAGATGATTTATAAATCAATGGAATTAAGATCATGGACATTGAAAACGTTGTGACTGAAGTTGACATCTGACTGAAGTTGCATTTGATTGAAATTAGACATGCATTAGTAGCAATTTTAGGCGACTTCAGTCTGGTGTCAACTCCAGTCACGACAAAACATTTTCTTATTCATAAAAATTCACAAATACTTTATTCGCATTAATTTAGCATGTGAGTATAAAGATGATTTATAAATCAATGGTACTAAAATTATGAAACTCTTATTCATAAACTCATAAATACTCACAAATACTTTATTCGCATTAATTTAGCATGTGAGTATAAAGATGATTTATAAATCAATGGTACTAAAATTATGAAACTCTTATTCATAAACTCATAAATACTCACAAATACTTTATTCGCATTAATTTAGCATGTGAGTATAAAGATGATTTATAAATCAATGGTACTAAAATTATGAAACTCTTATTCATAAACTCATAAATACTCACAAATACTTTATTCGCATTAATTTAGCATGTGAGTATAAAGATGATTTATAAATCAATGGTACTAAAATTATGAAACTCTTATTCATAAACTCATAAATACTCACAAATACTTTATTCGCATTAATTTAGCATGTGAGTATAAAGATGATTTATAAATCAATGGTACTAAAATTATGAAACTCTTATTCATAAACTCATAAATACTCACAAATACTTTATTCGCATTAATTTAGCATGTGAGTATAAAGATGATTTATAAATCAATGGTACTAAAATTATGAAACTCTTATTCATAAACTCATAAATACTCACAAATACTTTATTCGCATTAATTTAGCATGTGAGTATAAAGATGATTTATAAATCAATGGTACTAAAATTATGAAACTCTTATTCATAAACTCATAAATACTCACAAATACTTTATTCGCATTAATTTAGCATGTGAGTATAAAGATGATTTATAAATCAATGGTACTAAAATTATGAAACTCTTATTCATAAACTCATAAATACTCACAAATACTTTATTCGCATTAATTTAGCATGTGAGTATAAAGATGATTTATAAATCAATGGTACTAAAATTATGAAACTCTTATTCATAAACTCATAAATACTCACAAATACTTTATTCGCATTAATTTAGCATGTGAGTATAAAGATGATTTATAAATCAATGGTACTAAAATTATGAAACTCTTATTCATAAACTCATAAATACTCACAAATACTTTATTCGCATTAATTTAGCATGTGAGTATAAAGATGATTTATAAATCAATGGTACTAAAATTATGAAACTCTTATTCATAAACTCATAAATACTCACAAATACTTTATTCGCATTAATTTAGCATGTGAGTATAAAGATGATTTATAAATCAATGGTACTAAAATTATGAAACTCTTATTCATAAACTCATAAATACTCACAAATACTTTATTCGCATTAATTTAGCATGTGAGTATAANCACTGAGATTCACCATTTACTCCCACATGTATCTTTATAATCTCCGCATATCTATAATCTATCACATGCATCTATAATCTCTATTGCATACAATCATATGCTATTACCTTTTTCATATAAGCCTCAATTTCATATAAGCCACAAATCAGGTTATCCTCGCGATAATAACCCACAAACGAACGCCGTTACATCAACGATTATGAAGTCACATGCATGTGTTACCGCTATTTTTCTATTTTAGTTCACATTTTTTATTTGAAAAAAAATCAAGGATTTACATCTTTCTTTGGCAAGATCCATTCGAAAAAGCCAATTAATGCTTATATGTACAAGTATATTGTGTAGTAAATTTTGATAATTTAATCAGTTGCCTACTATAAACAACGAGATTGAAGACTTCATGGCATCACCGACTAAATGGAATATCGATGATAAATTTACTTTCCTAAGCGTAAGTTCAGATGGACTTGAGGTTACTTATGTAGGTGAGAATAGCAATACCTTATTCATATAGATTTTTTTATGAGTATGAAACTACAAAAAAAAGATATCTATATTTCTGAAAATAAGCTACCTCTCTTTTGGTCAAAATTCATAAAATTTTTAATTTTAAAAATAGCTGAATCAATGATATAAAATACAATGCTTTATTATATAAATCGATATTTGGCATATTAATTTATAGAAGAGATAAGGAGCCAAGCAAATAGTTGATATTAAACTTTTTTTATTAAATTTAAACGAAAGTTTAATATATAAGCTTATCAAATAGGTTTTCATTTTTTAAATCTGTTCCTTATCTTTTTGTATTTAAAATTTCAAAAAATGTGTAGCTTATTTTCTGGTACATTTGACATTTTATGAACATAACGGTGTAATATCTAGTCTTTTTGACATATAAGTAGCAATTTAATAAATACCTTACAAGAATTTCTTTAATTATTAAGGTCCAGGTGAAAAGGCTGACTCCGCTGCAATACGGGCGGACCTTCCGATTCTTCCACAATGTGGATTGTTTTATTTTGAAGTTAATATTTTAGACAAAGGAGATAATGGGTACTTAATTTTCATATTATAAGTGCTTTCATACATTATTTACTTAATTTCACACGATTCTTTAATTCTTTTTAAAGAGAGATTGGAATAGGGTTTTGCGCCAAAACAGTCAATCTAAATAGAATGCCTGGTATTTATTGTTTAATTTTTGATTCATTAAATTTGATAGTTTTATTTATTATTATATGGTAAGCTATTAGGATGGGAGAATAATTCATGGGGTTATCATGGTGATGATGGGAATTTTTATTGCTGTTCTGGAACTGGGAAATCGTACGGTCCATTGTTTACGACTTGTGATACTATTGGATGCTGTTTAAATTTTAGATATAAGGTAGCATTCTACACAAAAAATGGTGTACATCTAGGTAACTATTACTTTAATACTTTAATAGTAGAATGTTTGGTTATTTGAATTTTATTAATGCTTTACAATTTATTTCAAGGAATTGCCTTTCAAGATCTTGAAGGTGAATTATATCCGTGCGTTGGAATGAGATCACGGGGTGGGTCTATGAAAGTGAATTTTGGTCATGAAAAATTTAAATACACAGGTAAGTTCATCATTATTTGTTTTAGTTATAATTTTAATATTAATATGTTATCTTTTATTCTATATAAACAGCGATTAATGATGATGATATTAGTGATAAGTTATTAAAAGAAAAATGGGTTAAGGCTATCAATCAGTGCAATGATGAATTAGTAAATCAACAGGTTGATAGGATAGATAGGCTTTCAGATTTAACAGAGTCAATGGAAATTGAACCAAATAACATATCTGAACTAAAATGTCAGGTGAAAGCATATTTTATTATGGGCGTATATGAAGAAGCACTTGCTTATCTAACAAAATTGTTAAAAATCGTGCCAAATGACACATTTGCATTAAGATATAAAGGAGAGATATATCATGTAATGAAAAGGCATAAAGAGTCACTTGCAATCTTAAACAAATTATTAGAAATAGAACTAAATGATGTATGGGCATTAAGGGCCCTTAAGGAAGTTACCAGAAAGTGAGCATTTTATAAAGTTAAGTTACTACTAAATGCAAATTTTAATTAATTTCATGTGTGTTAAAAATTATAGAGTGTGAGTATAAAATACATCTTTTATTTTTTAAAGTAAATGCTTTAAAGGAATTTTCTATTAAAGATGATAATTTTTTTACATGTTAAATTAGGCGGTAAGTGCCAAATTCTTTCCTAAAAACAGATTTATTTGTTAAGATATTACTTAGTACATAATCAACCACATATTTAACATGAACAGTGAGTAAGTGTATACGTAAATCTGTTTATTAAAATCAATGTCCCACAATTCATATCTATTAAATATTAACCTTTTTTAATTTGTTCTAAATTAGACGGTGAGAACTATTTATTTCTCTACTTAAAATTAATTTCCATAGAATTATTACTATATTACTCAAATATTAATTTAATAGAAAGTAAGTTCATTTTCATTCAAATTTAAAATAAAGCATTTTATAAAGTCTTAATATTAATAATGCATTAATAAATTACGTACACGCCAAATTCAAGTTTGTAAGTATTTATCTTCCAAAGACCATCTTTCATAATAATTTACTTAAATCTACTATACACATATTTTAATTAACAGGGAGTGAGTATAAAAAATCCTTTATTTATACCATTTGTGCCGACTATTTATATTGACCTCGTGTTTAAATTATCAGCTTGTAAGTGATAATTTAATTCATAACAGATTACTTTTAAAAACATTTGTCTGATCACGGTTTTGAATTAGGAGGTGAGATTTGTAAAATTCATTGAGTGTTTGTTTTGCAAGAATTTATTAGTAAACATTTATAAATTAAAAACATATATATATATTAGTGCGTAAGTAAAATTTCTTTTTTTTCTTAAACAATTTTGTATGTATTTAACATAACATTCTAATAAATAATATATTTAATACCTTAAATTGTTAGTTTGTGAGTAAAGTTTATTTGTTTTCGATTTTAAATATTCAATATTCAATATTATATCTTTGACTGTTGGCTATTAAATTATTAGCGCGTGAGTATTTTTTAATATTCAAAAAGGATTCACTGTTAAATATTGCTTTTCTAATAAATAGTATTTAATTAGAGCGTAAGTATAAGTTTATTTAACCCATTCATAATATTAATATATCAAGAAATTTAATCTCTACTCAATTTCATGCCCTTAAATTATTTAGTTTGTGAGTATATAAATATATTCGTTCTTTCATTTAAGATTGTCTTCTTTTAACAAGTTACATATAAATTAAATTACTAGTTCGTACGTATAAATTTGTCTTTATGTTCATTAATTTATGCATATTACTTTGCATATGATATATATTAAAGTATCTGTTTATTATTTTTTTAATTATATCCGTACTAAATTAGACGGTAACTTTAAAAAATTCTTTTTTTATTAATGTTAATAAGTATTATCATTAAACACAATCAATTTTGTACATTTTTAATCAACAGAAAGTAAGGATTATCCTTTAAAATTACTCTTCATTAATTGCTATCTTAATTTTCTAATAAACTGCGTTTTCATTAAAATTCCAGCGCGTAAGTATATAAAATTCCGAGAGTATTTAATATTATCATCACTAGTGATTTAATTTACCGAGTTAATTTATATACATGCTAATTAATAGGGTGTGAGTATAATCAAGTTAAATGTATTGTATACTGTATTTACAATTCAATTTAACTACTGTCTAACAAACCGCTTAAATCAAAAATTAGTCGGTAAGTGCAAAATTCTTTTTACTTCAATTTCTAAAACATTGTTACTAATTAAAAAATAAAATTTAAAATATCAGCACGTGAGTATAAATAGTTTTTGATTTACTATTTTTATAATTTTTATTGCTCTAATAAATTATATCTCTCAATTTAGGCTGTAGGTATAAAGTTTATATTTTTAATTCCGGACAATCATAGTGATCAATCCAATCTTGAATATTAAATTAAATGTCTATTTAACTTAATAGTGAGTAAGTGTTTATTCATATTATGTTATTACAGTTTATGTTGATTCTGAAGTTTGGGATCTCTATCTAAAAAAAATATTAAAAAATGGCTTTAAAAACCATATATTCATTAACTTAGAAGGTAAGTACTATTTCCATGTTTATTTCTATGATTTGAAAATTGTATAAACATATCTAATATAAAATCGATATATGATGATAAGAGATGATAATTATGGTGAGTGTGAACAATGTAAACAATACAATACATCTCCAGCCTGGTGTGAATCATGCGATCCAGAGAAAATAATTCAAGGATGGACAAGTGGAGTTAAGGATGTGGATGATTGTATTAAAGAATTTCAACTTAAAACGACAAAGTATGAAAATATTATCGAATGGATTTCGTTTGATAAATTGAGCAACATAGAGAAGATTGGCGAGGGAGGATTTAGTCTTGTATTTTCAGCAATCTGGTTGGATGGTACGCGAAAAATTGAAGGAAGTTACGGAAATTACACTAGATCTCGCGAAAAATCCAGCATAATTGCGCTCAAGACCTTTTCAAGTTCAAAATTAAATGTTCTTGATTTTTTAAACGAAGTAAGTTTTAATTATGATTGAATAAATCATTTACAACTTTAACTGACATTCAATTTATAAGTTTAAAGGTCGTATGAACTTTAAATTAAAGGATAATGGACTTAAAATATATGGGATAACAAGAAATACTGAAAATGAATATCTTATGGTATTTCAATATGCAAATAGAGGAAACTTTTATCATTTCTTAAAGTCAGATTTTAAGCAACTTACATGGAAAAGTAAATTACAACAACTTGTTTATATATCATTTAATTTAGCAAAAATTCATAAAGAAGGATATATTCATGGCAATTTTCATAGTGGAAATATTTTGCAAAATCAAGAAAACAATGAAAGTATACAATCTTATATCACAGATTTAGTATTATTTAAAAAAAACATTGAACACTTTTCGGAAAAAATAATTTACGGAGTCATGCCTTACTTTGCACCAGAAGTTTTATTAGGTCAACACTATAGTCAAGCGGCTGATATTTATAGTCTGGGCATTATTATGACAGAAATTTCAACAGGAGTAAGACCTTTTGATGGATATTTATTTGACAAAGAACTTGCATTAAAAATTTGTAAAGGGTTGAGACCAGAGCTTGCACCTGAAACACCTAATTGTTTTATTGAATTGGTTAATCAATGTATCGATTCAAATCCGTTAAAAAGACCTACTGCAAATGATGTTGGATTGAAATTATATAAATGGTTAGATGTTGTTTTGTATCTACCAGATAATGATGAAGGACTTGATATTAGAAAGAAATTTTTGGATGCAGATAATGTAATTCAAATATTACCGACTATTCCGCAAATACACCCAGATTTTATGTACACTAGTAAAGCCATTAATACACAAGAAATTAAAGACATTTTAGGTACAGTAATTATTTTATTTGCAATACTTTAAAATATATATCTATTTACTTTTTATTTATTCATTTCATTTAGATTCGCAACAAATTTAATAATACTATATCGTAATCATAAATTTATATTTCACTTTTTTGGCTTAGAAATGGAAGTCTGATAGTCTGTGGGTTGATAATTAGCACACGAGTTACTGGATTTAACTTGATTTAATTACAAATGGGATTGCAAACATTTTAAGTTTAAATGCTTACCTGACTTTACAATTTATCTCATTAAATTCTCATAAAATCTTTTTTATTAAATATATGTAAAAACCTTGTTAATTAAATTTAAAAATAAGTATTATCGAGAATATTTTTTTTGTTCAAATATACGATAATTTTAAAAATATTAACTATATACTTAGTATTTGTTATTATTCTTCTTAATTTCTTTAGTTTTTTTGTCTGTTTAGAATTAATACAAACAAAAATTGGTTATATAAAAATTTTGAGTTTATAGTTGCCTCGGTAACTTCTCGATTTTTGAAGCCATTTTAGGATCTACAATCTCATTAAAATTCGAATTGATCGACAAAAATTTTTATTAATTAAAAGTTTAAGAGAAATTTGTAAACTTTTCGATATTTTAGAATTCTTCAGGCTTCGAATTACCGTATAGCCATGCAGGGGTGAAGTTATAATTTTCGGCCTGAATTAAGCTTAATTCAGGCCAAGATTCAAAATAACGCCCCTGTGCGGTATTTCGCGGCTATACGGTATTTAGTTTTTTTCTGTGGTTCCTTCGCTAAATTTTCTTTCCCAATTTTTCTAATAATCGATATCATGTTAGTCCCTCACAATCTTGCAAGTACATAATATCTAGGTTTAATTTAAAAAAAAAACAACTTACTTGAATGATATCACTGTTTATACTGCCGCATTCGCCACATAATGGATTCGGTAAACTTCGCCGAAAACTACTTATCCGACACCAATTCCGCCGACGGCCATTTCAATGACAGCCCGCTTCCCCGACAGCACATTTCCCCGACAACCCATTTCCCCGACAGCTTACTTCCCCGAATCCACTTTCTCGACATCCCATTTGACTGACATTCTATTTCACCTACACCCATTTCGCCGACAGCTATTAATAAAGCTTCACAAATAGATTAGCTTTATATTACGTAAATAATTTTTGATTATCAATCATTTTGTTCATGTGATAGAAAATGATGGAAATTATTCAAATTATTACAGACAGTGAGAATGTCATTTTTGATTTGCTATATAGCCAAAAAAAAAACCGTAATAAAAACGTGGAAAAATTTAAAATAAGATGATCGTAATCGATCTATTGCTTTCTCTATGAATTAATAATCAGTTGTTACCTATTTATATATATGTTGTGCGTCAGATTAAGGCTTGCGTCAGATTGAATCCGACGTACAATCAGTTGACCAGCATTAAATGATCGGCAACAACTGGCCTAAACTAACCCCTAACTTTACCGTAATTTTACCCTAACCCTAATCTAATTTAGGCCGGGTCTAATCTGACGCACGACATATATATAGTTACAAACGAAAGTTAATTCGCAAATAGCTGTCGACGAAATGAAATAGGTTGTCGGTAAAATGGGATGTCGAGAAAGTGGCTGTCGGCAAAATGGGATGTCGGTGAAAAGGACTCGGGGAAGTAAGTTGTCGGAATTGTGGGGTGTCGGTGAAATGGCTGTCGGTGTAATTGGTGTCGGAGAAATAGGTGTCGGCAAAATTGGGAAATGCCCAAAATAATATAAAGTATTCTTCTAAAACCACTGAATTGCGAATGGGATTTACTATTCAATTTTAAAATATAATTCTTTAATAATACCAGAATGCTGTAACTGGAGACCAACAGTAATAATTGAAATCGTCAACTTGTGCCTTTAATAACTTGAATTTGTCATAACTTGCGAATCAAAACATATCATACAATTGTTACATATACTAATAAATTTTAAAAAAGCTTTCCTTTGTTAATCGGAATATATATGACCTTTTATAACAGTAATTTGCTTTTAAGACTCGAATATAAAACTTCAATGAACTACTCGATCAGATAGGGTTATTGATCGGATGTCTGATTTCTAATAAATTAGAGACATAATTATCTCTGAAATAAGTGATCTTTAAAATTTTTCTAATAAATTAGAGACATAATTATCTCTGAAATAAGTGATCTTTAAAATTTTTTTTTATGTGATGATCACCTTATTAATGTTCATAAAAAAAAAAAAAAAGAATTAATCATTTTGCGCAGGTGCGCTGTAACGCACCTCATATGATTTGGTAAAACATGAAATCAAAACAACCAAAAATCCCTTTTTTTTTCCATTTAGAGCTCCATTGGCTCCATTCGCGGCTCCATTCCCAACCCTGGGTCAGGGTGAGTACATGGACGAGAAAAAGGTTTTTATAGTAAAATTTTGCAAGGAATTTTTTTTGCTAGAGCACGAAGAGTGGTTTTATAAGCAGAATTATAAACTANATAAAAAAAAAAAAAAGAATTAATCAATTTTGCGCAGGTGCGCTGTAACGCACCAAATATGATTTGGTAAAACAAAAAAAAATAATAAAAAGATATTTATAGTAAAATTTTGCAAGGAATTTTTTTTGCTAGAGCACGAAGAGTGGTTTTATAAGCAGAATTATAAACTACAAAAAATCTCGCTATTTTTTTTCGATTTCACGTTACATCTTATCCTACAATATTACAAATATTTGGATTTATTTGGGTTTTAACCAACATTAAGAAATTAAGCAGTAATTGGCCATATCACATGATTGATAAGACTTGAAAATTTTGCATTACAAATAACAGCATGTGATCTATAATTGCAAATAGCCAATCAAATAGCCAAGATCATGTGTTTTATATATAGAATAAAACCTCAATAAATTTAGTTTTATTTGGAAATTATTTGAAAATTTGGATTCACTTGGGTAAATTTGGATCCAAATTTTTAGGTATTTATATAATAAACATTTTTTTTAATAAAAAAAAAACTATTTAAAATACTTTATAATTTATCCAATAAACTTTTTTATACACCGTCGACTCTATATAATGAACTCTAAAAATAAAGAGCTTTGATTTTTAAATTATAATTTTTTATAAAAAAAATGCCGAGTTTTTAATGAATTTTTCTTTCTGAACATAGAAATTTTTTATAACAATAAAATAATATTAAATATTATATAAAGAGCTAAGAAAATATTATCTGTTATCCGGCAAACTCTTAGATCATGAAAAAATTTCTTCTTGTTATTTTTTCATGTGTTACGATATAATCATGTTTATTCAAATTAAATCTCAGTTAGCGTTGATAAATATCGTAAAATTTGTCCAATCGTGTAAATGATTGGCTGAAATGCGGCTGCGCGGCACTGTCAGCCAATCATTTGCCCGATTGGACAAATTTTGCGATATTAATCGATGCATGATCAATATTATATACTTATATAAATTATTAAAAAAAAATAAGTTTCGGAAAAGTTACAAACAATAAAAAGAATTTATCCAACAAACTCTTAAGTTATGATCATGAATTATTTCTTGTTATTTTTATCATAAATAATCACGTTTACTTGACTTAAAACTCAGCTGACAACTCCCTACCAATCATGATCATAAATTGTCGGATAACACTATTATTGGCAAATTTTTGAATAACGGGCAAAGCGGCACGTGTTTATTGCCCGGTAGAACAAAATTAACCGTTATTCAAAATTTTAGCCCAATAATGTATTCATTTCAAATTTTGGCCCAAATTAAGTTTAATTCATGCCAAAGTTTGAAATAACGCTCATGCATATGTCTTTTTTTTTTTTGTAAACTTTATATTTTCCTAGAAACGCAATATAAAATTACCTTTTTTATTTTTTATGAACTTGAAGATAATAAATTTGATAATTATGCTAAAAATGACCTAAGTTCTTCTTCAATCTGAAGAATGATCCGGGTGAATTAATCGATCGATGCAGAACTACAATTCTATCATTATCACTACTGTATTAGCTTAGTTTTGTTATTGCATCATTTCAAGAAAAAGCATAATTCCCTAATCATTATAACTTTTATTAACTTTTATTATTGTTTTATTTGCATTATTGCTGATATAACATCCGGGGTTAAATCACCACCCCAAAAAATTTCAGACATGTGATTTAATAATCACGATATATCAATTATATCAGTTATTAGGGCCCACGTTAAATGATTTACAAATATAGTGCAGAACTATAACTATGTAAGATTTTTAAAATTTTGTATCAATTTATTACAATATTAAAAAATTTATTATAATAAAAACTATGCATTTTCAAAATGTTATAATTCCCTTTCTAGTAAAGAAAATTCGATTTTGTAACTTGCAAATGATATAAAAATAGTACAGTTTTAAAACTATGTTGCCAAATTAAATATTAATATATAAATTTTAGTAAGTCTCTTTAATCTAATCGCATAAATAGTACTATTAAATGTTATAATTCTCTTTCTAATAAAGCTGTAAATTTCAAATGATATAAAAATAGCATGGCTTTAAAACTATGTCGCCATATTTAATATTAATATATAAATTTTAGCAGGTCTCTATCATATTATCGTTAAATAACTATTAAAATTTATTAAATTATAAGTTTAGCCAAATTAATAAAATGAATTGAAAAATATCTCAACATAATATCGTTTGCAAGTTACAGAATCGAATTTGCTTTACTAGAAAGAGGGTTTAAGTACTTATTCCCCAGGATGGTGGGAATATTTCCCCAGTGGCATATGTAGGCGCTTTGCGCTCCATAAGTGCGCCGCTAGAGAATATTTTAATTATTTCCCGGCATGGAGGATAAATGAATTATTCAACGTTTCATATGACGGCATGGCAGGGACTCGTGTTATTAATTATTTTTATTATTTTCTTTGTCACCCTTTACATTTTTAACTTTTCGAGGAAATAACAAATACCTGTTATCATCCCGGCTTTATTTGTTATCACCCCATGGAAATAACAAATAAGAAAGAAAAAGAAAGAAAAAAATTTATAAAAAAAATTATGATTAATAACACCACAATAAGATGGGAATAACATTTTAAAAATACATAGTTTTTATTATAAAATTATATACTATCGTTAGTGTAATTTTTTTTTTTTTTTTTTTTTTTTTTTTTTTTTTTTTTTTTTTTTTTTTTTTTTTTTT
>QKWP01001632.1:94496-106100 GCA_003550325.1 Gigaspora rosea
TTTATTTAACCTTATCATTCATATTAAATAATCACTGAAATTGGATATTTTCTCCCATATGGTACACAATATTCTTGGTGTATTATTCGTGCAAGAAATTAAAAGTCTAGATTGCCACTTTATTAATCATGAAAATTTAAAAAATTTATTTCAACGTACAGTTTGCGCATTATCTATGTACGCACGTATATATGTGGAACGAAAATAAATAAAAGATTTAATATTTTTATGTAAGTACATCAAATACTAATTAGGAATTGGCCCACTTATGTTAAAGCAGGCCGGATTATTTGTTAATGCGGGCCAGATGATATGCTAACGCAGGCCAGAAAATCTTATATTAAAAATCCCGCGCGGGTGTTTTTAAATCCCGCGCGGGATCACGCGCGGATCCCGCGCGTTGCCCATCACTAGATATCATCTAGCAACGTTTTATTTTACAAAGAACAATAATCAATTTTGATTGGCTAAAAAGTATTAGATAATCGATTAACCAGAGTTAAATGACCTTCTCAAGTCATTTGGGCCGTGAAATGACCATTGACTGGTCATTTGGTCATTTGGGTCATTTAAAGTCATTTACCATCCCTGGGGGAGGGGTGATGTTAACCGAAAAATTAACTTCGAACGGCCTTATATAAACTGTTCTTCACTATAACAAAGGGTCACAATCTGTAAATTTTATTATACATTAAAGAATCTGTATCAGCTTAATTTTTTTTTTTAAATTAACCAATCAAATTATAAAAAAAAAAACAAAAAGGTGCAAACAACATCTAAACATTAACCTAGCCTCTCTTTAATATTTTCACTAGATTTTTTTCATTACTTAAGAGCTTTACCGATCTTACTATTTTACTATTTACATAATTCTTTCCAATCATCAGGTGGTTTTAATTTTTTAATTTTACCCGGTTTGTGACAAATTGAATAATTAAACCCGCTTGTACATGACACTAAAAACATAATACAATGTCAAAAAGACTTGCAAAATAATGATCATGATGATGATCATGAAAATTACCTCGATATGACAGTAAAATCCCATCTACCAGGGTTATTTGACACAAACCGAACGATGGTCTTTCTGGTAGTGTGAAATACAAAAAAAAAAATATATATATATATATTAGTCATATTTTTTCCGTCAGTCCTATCAGAAAATTATAGAAATTAAGGTCTGACACCGGATGAGAATAGCGGAAAAAATAAATACCAAAAATCGAATAATTGCACAATTGGGATCTAATATATATATATATATATATTATATATAATATATTAAAAAATTGAAAAATGAGCCGGCAAAATGACAAATCAACCTTAAATGACGTAACATTAAGGGTGTGTATTACTGTAATAGTCTACAAAATCAGGTTAATAATAATCATCGCTAATTGCGGATTTTCTAATGGTAATTTCGGTTTTACCGATACCGACAAGATCCCAAAAATAAAATCCCGATAGTGTGGGATTTTGGGTGTTAGAGATTTTGAGGTACCGGTAATTTTATTATGTTAGAAGTATGAAATATTGTATAATAAATTTATTATCTAATAACTATGTATTATCTAATAATAATATGTAAAATACATAAAATTTTTTATAGACAACTAAAAAAAAAAAAAGCAACACGGATAGTAAATAATCAATTTTTTTATAAAAAAAAATTTTACAGAAATTGGCCCGGCCGGGTAATGGGAACCAATTTATTAAGTTGTATGATCTAATATAGTTATCATTGTAAATCAAACCCACATTAATATAATTATCGCTATAAATTTTACCAAAATAAAATACATTTTTTGAAATAAATAAATAATAATAATTGCTAATCCCTAAACAAGCTTTACACTGAAATAGAGCTATTTTTTAATTTTTTTTTTTTTTTAAAAAAGTAGAAAAAAAATAATAATCGAAAATAAAAATACTAATCATCAGCGTTCTAAATATTTTTATAAAAATATTAAAAAAAAAATAGATCTATTTAGTGTAGAGATAGTCTTGAGGTTCAATTTAAAAGTATTCTGCTTAGTTAATTATTTATTTCAATAAATGTAATTTTTTGCTTCATCGATGCCCATAAAAAATCCGCAATTGTGATGATCATTAATGACCCTGCCAATGTTTGATGGATGCGCTACACATTCTAACGTAACTTGGATAAGGTTGTTACGGCACTTATGCACGAGGTAGACCATTAACTTGATAATAAATCATCCTTTAAGGATATTGACCAAATCACCATTGTCGTGCCTCTGGTTAGTTGCCTTAACTCATTTTTCCTTATATTAGTTAATTTTTTCTGAAGCATATAAGGTCACCCCGTATCAATGGTATCAATGACAATTAAAATACCTTTTAATGAATCTAAAATTTTTTTATTATGTGAATATAAAGACGATATGAAGATTTTAATGACTTTTTTTTTTGGTTTATAAAAGTAATAATTGATGATACTGTATTAATTAAGGATGTTTTTTTTTAACGACTCAATTTTAACAAATTCATGAATGACGCTGAAAAAAATACATCCTAAATTTTTTATGTGTCTAACTTATTATGGCAAATGTAGTGAAACGTGCCGATGGAAAAATCAAGGGCCGGTCGATCCTAAACAAGTTCGGGTCAATACATGAAAATCACATAAAATTGATTCGTAAATTTTAATTTTGGTTATTAAAGAAATAGATTGAGATTCGTCAAAACCATTTTGAGCATACTTTCTATAAGTGTACTTCACTCTTTATAAGTGCATATTCTACAATGGTAGACGTTAGTACGAATATAAATAATGTTAAAAGTTATAAATTATTATAGCCAACTAAATCTGACTCGTCGATTCTGGTTAATAAATTTTTTTTAGAAACACCTAACAGTTAATGCATTATTAGATTGAATAATTATGCCAAGAACCAACAAAAAACCAATTAGAATTTATATGTAAACTTTTTAAAGTTTCTAATTCTGATTTATTTTGAAGCTATTATAATTAGTATATCCAAAAAAAGGGTAATAGAATCCGAAAAGAAAAAAAAAGATATTTATAAATACCCCTTACGTTTATAATCTTTTGACGTATTTTTATTAAATTCAATAACTGAAACAGATAAAAATATATCATCTTAAATATGAGAAACATTTATATTCATCTAAAATCATTATTAATTTTATTTGCTATTATATTGCAAAAATGTTTAATAGTTAATTCACAATTCGAACCTTTGGCGAATTTTTGGGGAGTACCAAACAATAAAGTACCAAATTTATTAAAAATAGAAAAAAATTTAATTCTAATAGATAATAAATTACAACCATTATTAGACAATTCAGATTTTGGAGGAACATATATAGATGTAATAGCAAATAAAATAAATATTAATACAGTGGACCAATCTAAAGTCGATGAAGTGAAAAACTCTTTACAAATGAAACAATTTCAAAATTTTTTAAATTTTAAATTTGCAAATAATTCCTTGGCTCAATTAAATTCTACATTTAATCAAATAATTAGATTGTCGCAAAAATTTAGCTTAACTTATAAAATAATTAGTATTGAACCTGAAGTTAATAATGTTGTTATATATTTAGATGTTAAGGATGACCAAAACAAAGAATTTATTGATAGTGTTAACTTTTTTAAACCAATAATAACTCCTTTGACAAATGTAGGAAAAGAAAACATAAAATTTAATTCAACTAGTTTAATTAAAAAGAGACAAATTCATTCAAATTTATATGGCGGAAGTAAACTTGTTAGCTTTTCTAGAACTAGGACTATAGCTTGTAGTGCGGGTTTTTGGATGAAAAAAAATAATAAGGATTTTGTATTATCCGCAGGACATTGTATTAGTCTTATTCCTCCGCCAGCATTTTTTTATTTAGAAGATCTAGATAATTTACATGAAATTGGCCCAATGGATGATTTTTCGATCGAACAAACTGATATGGGATTTATCGAAAAATTAGATACTTCATTAGTTCAATTAAGGCAAATGATACAAAATATTGATCATGAAACTTCAGAACTCCTAAGTTATTTTATCGCTGGTAATTCAAAAATAACTAGTACTGGTATTCATTTATGTAAATCTGGTCATGTAACAGGTATTACTTGTGGTAAGGTGACTTCTATTAATACAGTCACTTTAACTGTAACTGGCACAAAAAGAGGAGTCTTTAGAGTAGAAATGAAGAATACTGATGGTGATAGTGGTAGTTCTGTGTATCGATACAATATTTTTAATCCGTCAAAGTTTGTAGATGCAGTCGGTATATTAATATCTGGTTCGGATACTGTAGGAGTAGTAGATCCAATACACAAAGCCTTTGACTTGGGTTATTCTCTTGTTACAATATAAATTACAAAAAAAAAAAAAAAAAAAAAAAAAAAAAAAAAAAAAAAAATTTAGTTAATCGTAATAAGCCAGGAATATTGATAAACATACGCCATTTTGCATAATCACTTATAATCATTTGAGTTGTTACCTTTTATTAAAATTTATAAAAAAATATAAAGTGTTATGAAATTCGTTATTCTTGAATATTATACATTGAGCATTCTTAGAATTAGAGATTAAAACATTCTTAATAATATTGTTTAATAGTGTGAGGATTTGTATTAAAAAATTTGGAATTATTTTGTTTTTATCAATACAGTAAATTTAGATATTAAATATACATATATTTGAATGAATTATTATGAATTTAGAGGTTAACTCCAAATAAACTTGGTCGAGTTTCTAAAGAATTTCAATTATTTTGTCGAATCTATTGTTTCGAAATTTAAGTTGCTTCAATATAAGGTTTATTCATAATGTTTTATATTGCAAAATTAGTCGATTGAAATGTCTTAAAAACCAAGGAAAATGAATACTTAGATTTTAATGTCATTCGAATTAACCCCTTCTCTATCTTTTTGGTCGACATAACTCTGATCATTGCCAATTGTGTGCTTATTTGTTCACGTTTATTTGTTATTATTGGATTTTGACTTTGCCCGTGACCCGCCACATTTCCTTTTAGACTAAAACGGAAAGATTTTCGTATAAAAATTTTATATATCTTACAGTATCTTGAACTATCTTGAGAAGTGTTGAACGCTCAGATATATCTGCGCATGTGCCCCAAAGATTTTTGTCGTATTCTGGTTGTATTTATTATATTTTGCTTTTTTTTCGTAATACACTTCAATCATATGATATTTTCTTAATATAGATAGTAAATAATCGATTGATGGGCTTCTTGAAATCGATCTGCATAAATTAACCTCCCTCTAATCTTTCTTTGTCGACATGCAGCAGATCATTTTTAATAAAGTTTATAATTAGTGTTATGCATCTTATTGGTTGCAATCTTACTCGTGATCCGCCACATTTCCTTTTAGACTGGATAAAAATTTTATAAGATCATATATCTTATTTATCTAATCGTTCAGTTAAATCGACTTTTGATTCCATAATTCGATGTATGCATTGCTATAAAACTTTATTTTGAATTTACATGCTTAAAATACATGTACAATAGTAAACTTTATTAGTTAAACTGTATAATATTTTCTTTTTATAGCACATCTTGAATGTATGCCAGTTATTATCGAGTAATTAGCTACACTGATCAGCACCATTTAAATTCTATCAGATAGACCTCCGTTTACTTATTGTACGTACGTACGTTCGTAGAATCTCTTTAAATTAAACATTTCACCTTGTACTTCGTCAATTGTTCTGCTAATTTGTAAATTGTAGATATAAAAATATTGAAATAAAATATGCATGGACAATATTACATGTGAAAGCGTTATTATTATTATTATTTTGGTTTTTTAATAAGGTATGGCTTAGGGTAGATTATATAAAAGCTTCTTTTGCTTCAAAATTTTTTTTTAAAATATGCAATACATTTAACATATTCGGTAAGTATGAAAATGTTATCGTTGGTTTCTATTTAATTGAATTTTGATTAATTTATGCTATCGCAGCTACAGAGCCTAACCACAACGTGAGGTTCTTGCGCTGCAATCGTAGTTGAGGTGCTTAATCAGGTTCTTGCGCTGCCTGCAACAGCGATAAGACCTAATCACAACATGAGCTCCTTGCATTGCTATCGCAGCCACAGAGCCTAATTACAATATAAGGTCCTTGTGCTGCTATCGTAGTTGTGGAGCTTAATCACCACCAAATATGAGGTTCTTGCACTGCCTGCGACAGCCATAGAGCCTAATCACAGCACGAGATCCTTGCCTAATCACAACGTGAGATTCTTGAACTGTTATAATAGCTACGGTACTTAATCACAAACATGAGGCTCTTACAATGCCTGCACTGCCATAGAGCCTAGTCACAACATGGGTTCCTGCATTGCTATAGCAGCCACGAAGCCTAATCACAACGTGAGATCCTTGTACTGCTATTATAGTCGTGGACCCTATGAAAAAAAAGTCAAAATTCTATTCAGATATTGTTCAGATTATTATTTTAAAAAATGAGCATTTTTCGTAATAAAATCCGAACAAAATCTGAAAAAATTTTGACTTTTTTTTTATGGGGAGGCTCAATCACCACCTGCGGCAGACATCGAGCCTAATCACAATATGAGGTCCTTGTATTGCTATCGCAGCCATGGAGCCTAATCATAACATAAGATCTTTGTACTGCATAATACAATATGAGATATAGTACACTTATCTCTAACTCACTTTAAGCAACTCAAGCGCCTAGTTGTCTACTAAAAATAATAATATATGTCACCCATTAATATAGCCAATCAAATTTAATACATGGGGCACTTCAAAGAACACAGAAACACAGAACCCAGTGATCATCACATAACGTGAAATTATGCCTTGTTTACTGCTGTCACGCGAAACCAAGTTCGTAAACTTATGAGTAAACTCTATTAGATTTTTTTTAAGATTATACATGGTTTGAAGAAATTATGGGTAAAGTTCGGAATCAGTTTTATTTTTCTTACCGGTATGACAAAAAAAATTTAATTAGCTTTTATCATAAGAAAAGTCAAAATCTTAACAAGAAACGCATCGGCAATTGCAGTGACCTAT
This sequence comes from Gigaspora rosea, assembly GCA_003550325.1. Lineage (NCBI taxonomy): Eukaryota > Fungi > Glomeromycota > Glomeromycetes > Diversisporales > Gigasporaceae > Gigaspora > Gigaspora rosea. Next base: position 101,557 of record QKWP01001632.1, read on the forward strand.
ATGAAATATAATTAATTTTTGTGTATCAAAATATTAGGATAGAATTTAGTGTATACAGTAGTTCTATAGCAAATTAGTGTAAGTTTTTTTTTTTTTAGTGGTTACTACTTATCTGTTATTACGGTAGATGTATTCGTGTAAATTAAAAATTTTTCTCATGTTTGCTAAAGAATTATTTTCTCAAGTTTATTCGTCAAAAGCAACAAAGTTCAGACATTCTTAAATGAATTTTAAGACCATTTATTTAAAGTTTCTTTATTATTTTTTTTTTAATTCTTATGATTTCTTCATTTCACCAGCAATAGCTTTACAGTACTAGTTAAATTGTATCGAAATTTTCATAATTTCTATTAATTTCTATTTGATGATTTACTGTAAAAACTCTATTACAAAGCTTAAGAGCGAACAATATATGGTTAAGTTAGTTTGTATTTTATGGCATATTGTATGTATTGAAATTAAGTCAAAATTTCTATCATAGCTTATTGTAAAAGATTTGTTACAAAAAATTACAAACTACTATATTGATACACAGTATGCGGTTAAAGTTGAGTTAATTTTGTGTTGGAATCATAGTCATAGTCGTAAATTCTATCATGATTTATTGTGAAAATTTTGCTATAAACTTACATACATATCATGATGCACATTTCACTTTGGAATTACAGTTGCGAATTCTACAATACGATGATTTACCGTAAACAATTTTGCTTTTTTTACAAATTTACTGACAATTGTGGTGCGTATTATGCGATTAAGATTGATTTAGTTTTTGTACTGAAATTACTATCATGTTTGCTGTAAAAAATTTTTTTGCGAAATTTACTGACTATTAAAAAATTATTAAAAATTTTTTAATCATGCGAATTTTTTCCGTTGTGCTTTTTTTTTTTTTATTGATTATGCGATTTTTTTTTTTATTTAAATTTATACAATAAACAGTATTTTTAAGATAACTGTAATTTAAGCAAACATATGCTTTTTTTTAATTTCTATATATAAAAATTTTGTGTAAATTTTTATAACTTTTTATTTATGCAAATGAACGTTTACAATATATGTAAATTATTAATGGTCGTATAATTTTGGGCACATAATTTTATATTTTTAATTTTCATCGATTGGGAAATAATGTACTTTGTTTCAAAATTTAAGAATGACTTAGGTCAATTTGAAATCTACATAAATTGCAGAACACATGTCAATAACCACAAAATACACTAAAGCACATCAAATACTAAAACATAGATCATTAAACCGCACGTAAATTGAAATTACAACATAACGAATATTGGGAGCGGGTCAAAATCCCGACAAACAGAATCCCGACAGGTCATAATCCCGACAATAAAAATCCCGAAAATCCCGACAACAAAAAAAATCATTAAATTTATTTAAGTTAGGTTAGGGTTAGGTAAGTTCCTAGGATAGGGTTAGGGTGAGCGCCTGGTCTAGGGTTTGGTTTAGTTGATTTTATAGTAAAGTTGCTCAAGGAGATTTTTGATTGTCGGGATTTTTTTGTCGGGATTATAACCTGTCGGGATTTTGTTTGTCGGGATTTTGACCCAAACCCGTTCGAACTATACCATAAACGTAAAAAAAAGAGATTTATTATTGCTCGTCTCGTCGTGTGCCCCTTCCTCGCACACAACAGTCGTGACCAACCCTTCCTATAGTCACGTCCTCTTCCTGTATCTAATAACGTAATTCAGTATGGGATTATTGACGAGGATCGTGACTCTTAGGTACAAGGAACGGTTCATACCTATGCACAATTCACAACTACTCCTTAACCTCTATCACGTGACATCCTGCTACATATCCTTACCTCTTCTAATTTTTTAACCTATCTTAATCTGAGAGCAGTGCTGGATGTACGCACCAGTCTTATCTATACACATGCATAAACCTACTCTCGCGTATGCTCTATCAAACCTATGCACGCACCTGCGCGCTTGCTCTTCACTTCTTTTCTTTTTTTTTCTTCAACAATACACTGTCCTATATACTCATATGCCATTTCCTCCACCTTTAATTTGACAGTGGTGTGGGGTGTACATGCTTGCCCACTTATATATACATGTTCGTATACCATGTTTATACCCATACAAGAACATGCGCCACCCGTTTTCTCTTTTCTTTTTTCTTTTTTTTTTTTTTGCATGGCCAACAATACACTGCACTACATACTTACATGCCATTCCCTTTAACCTTAATTTGATAGCAGTGTAGGTGTACACCTCTGCCTCACTCATATACACGCATGTTCGTATGCCATATTTATACCTTTACAAGGACATGCGCACCTGTTCTTTTTTTTATTTTTTTTGCCATCGATACTCTGTAATGTATACTCCTATACCATTACTCGTAACCCTAATTCGAGAGCGGTGCGATGTGTATACACTTGCCTTACTTATATACACATACGATCATACCCGCTCGTATGCCTTATTTATACTCTACACAACATGCGCATTCGCCTTCTTTTTTTTTTTTTCCCAAAATTCTCTACACTATATACCCAGTATATACCCGTATACCATTGCCCTTAATCCGAGAGCAGTGTGGGGTGTACACACCCGCCCCATCTATACGCACCGGACACAGCTTGCGTATACCTGTACGTTCGTTCTTTTTGTTTGTGGCCAACGATACTTGTACTATATAGTCCTATACTATTACCTGCCACCTTAATTCGAGAGCGGTGTAGGGTGTACACACCTGCTTTCTCTACAAACGAACCCACGTATTTTTCGCACTCTACACGAACGTGCGCATTCGGGGGGGTTTTCCAATTTACAATACCCCTGTTCCATGCTATTAACCTTTAATTTGAGAGCGGTGTGGGTGTACACACCCGCCTCATCTATATGCACACACAATCACCCTTGCGTATGCCATTCCTATCTATACACGATCCTGCACGTTCGTTCCCGCTTTCTCTTTTCTTTTTTTTTTTTTTTCGATCGACCATATACATATTCCATATACCTATACCATTACTCTTTAGCTTCGAGAGAGTGTAGGGCATACACCTGTGTTATCTATACACCCACGAACGTACACTTGCGTTCATTCTTCTTTTTTTTTTTTTGCAATACACCCCTATATACCATTACCATAGTGGTGCAGGTGTACATACTATAGACGCCTAATGCGACTATCTAGCCATGAGTTCGTCAGGCATTATCAGTACACACTCTCCTCACTTATACGCACGCATGGACATACCCGTTTATGTGCCATATTTATACCCTCACTCGAACGTGCGCATTCATTTTATTTGTTTTTTTTTTTGCTATCCCGTAACTTCGATCCGAGAGCGGTATCGGATGTACACACCTACCTCACTTAGGTACACATACGAACCTACGTGTTTGTACGCTTTATTTATGCTCCCTATAAACATGTTCGTTCGTTTCCTCCTATATACTCATACTACTTACCCTTAAACTTGCATCGAGGGCGGTGTGAGGTGTCCACACCCGCCTCATCCCTATACACACACGAACACACACACGACCTACGCTCTTACTTTTTTTTTTTTATTTTTTTGTGTTCAACAATACACCCATTCCATATACCGATATACTGTTACCCTTTAACCTGCGGACGGTATAAGGTGTACGCACTCGCGTAAATCCATACACACTGGAACACACTTTTTTTTTTTTTTTTTTTTTTTTTTTTTTTTTTTTTTTTTTTTCTGATAATAACCTGTACTATCTACTTATGCCATTACCCTTAACCTTAAATTGAGAGCGGTGTGGGGTGTACACCCCGCCTAACTCTACACCCGCACGCGAACGTTGGCCAAAAAATGCCTACCTTGGGAGTGGTGTGAGGTGTACCCACCCCCAAACGTGTGCCATATTCCCTATTTATACCTCTCATCTATATCACACCCGCACATGTGCATTCATGGGTCTTATTTTTTTCACACCCATACGAACATGCACGCCCGTTCATTATAATCTGTACTATATACTCCTGTCATTCCCTTAACCTCAATTCGGGAGTGCTGCCTAAATCTATACATGCATACGTACTCGAACCTATGCATTTATATGCCTTATACCTTACACGAACGTGCGCGTTCGTTTCCCTTTTTTTTTTTTACAGTACCCTATTATATACTCCTATACCATTACTTTAAACCCTAATTTGAGAACGGTATGTGGTGTACACACCCGCCTCCACTATATTACACATGAACATGCGCGTTCATTTGCCTTAACCATACCCACACGAACCTGCGCGTTCGGTTTTTTTTTTTTTTTTACTATACTCCTATACCAATACTCTCGACCCTTATTTGAGAACGGTATTAGGTGTACATGCCCGTCTTGCCTATATCACACATGACGAGTGCGTTCCTATGCCTAAATTCGTTATTTTTATTTTTTTTTTGACACTACTCTGCCATATATCATTACCCTTAACCTTATTTGAGGGTGGTGTACACATCCACCTCAACTATATCACACATGAACATGCGCGTTCATTTGCCCTAACTATACCCACACGAACATGCGTGTTCG